>PISX010004659.1:0-118364 GCA_004024625.1 Mellivora capensis | reverse complement strand
GCCTGGGTGGCTCAGTGGGTTAAAGCCTCTGCCTTTGGCTCAGGTCATGGTCTCAGGGTCCTGGGGTAGAGCCCCGCATTGGGCTCTCTTCTCAGCAGGGAGCCTGCTTCCCCCTCTCTCTCTGCCTGCCTCTCTGTCTACTTGTGATCTCTCTCTCTCTGTCAAATAAATAAATAAAATCTTTAAAAAAAAAAGAACACATGTATCGTCACCATCTTAAAAAACAAACAAAAATCCAAACAGTATACTTGTAGAATGTAATACTCAAACTCTTAGTGCTTCCTTATGATTTCTAGCAGGATTTATTGTTACTATTATTGGGGTTTTTTTGAAAGGGTTGGGAGGGTCTTTTATTTTTGCTTTGAAATAAAGAAGTGAAGTTTTTTTCTTCAAAGATTTAATTTATTTTTTTGACAGAGATCACAAGTAGGCAGAGAAGAAGGCAGAGAGAGAGGACGGGAAGCAGGCTCCCTGCTGAGCAGAGAGCCCAATTTGGGGCTCGATCCCAGGACCCTGGGATCATGACCCAAGCCGAAGGCAGAGGCTTTAACCCACTGAGCCACCCAGGCGCCCCAAGAAGTGAAGTTTTTAAATAATAAAAAAAAGAAAGCCCAAATCACTACACGTTTGGTGAGTGTAGCTTCAGTTCATGTCATCCTAAACTCTGTCTTCCCTGTGAAGCAATAAACAGTGTGTGTATGTGGTGTGTAGGGAAGGTCAGGGGCCCCAGAACCCCATTAGGTATAGACGAACTCACTCCGTTCAAACCCTAAGTGTCTGGACCATTTCACATACACTGCAGTGCAGCTGCTGGGTCCAAGGCGGTGCATGTGTGTTATACAGCCCGGGTGCTCTCCCAAGAGGTTAGATCTATCTACACTCCCACCAGAGGAATGATGGTTCCATTCCCATGCCTTTACCAACTCTGAGTATTAACTTCTTTTTTAAAACAAGATTTATTTATTTATTTATTTATTTGAGAAAGAGAGAGTGAGTCAGGGGAGGAGCAGAGGGAGAGAATTTTCAAGAAGATTCCCTGCTGAGCACGGGCTTGATTTCCCAACCCTGAGATCATGACCTGAGCCAAAACCAAGAGGGTGTGATACTTAACCAATTGAGCCACCAGGTTCCCCAAGTTCTTTATATATTCTGGATACCAAACCCTTATCAGATATATATTTGCAAATATTCTGTCAGATGTCTTCTCATTTTCTTGATAGTCTCCTTTGATGTACAAAAGTTCTTAATTGTGATGAAGGCCAATCTATGTTTTCCTTTGTTGCCTGTGCTTTTGATATCATAACCATAAAATCATAGCCATGAAGATTTCTCTCAATGCTTCTTCAAAGAGTTTTGTAGTTTTAGCACCTAAGCTTAGGTCTTTGATCCACTTTGAATTAATTTTTGTACATGGTGTGAAGTAAGGGTCCAACTTTATTCTTTTGCATATGGAAATCCAGTTGTTCCGACACCATTTGTACAAGAAACAATTCTTTCCCCATTGAATGAACTTGGCATCCTTGTCAAAAATCAATTGGCCAGGGCACCTGGGTGGCTCAGATTGTTAAGCATCTGCCTTTGGCTCAGGTCATGGTCTCCAGGTCCTGGGATCGAGCCCCATGTCAGGCTCCCAGCTTAGCAGGGAATCTGCTTCTCCTTCTCCTTTTGCCTCTCCCCCTGCTTGTGCTCTCTCTGTCTCTGTCTCACTCTCTCAAATGAATAAATAAAACCTTTTAAAAAAATCCATGGGGTAAACTGAAATTGGCCATCGGGTGTCTGGGTGGCTCAGTCATTTAAGAGTCTGCCTTCAGCTCAGGTCATGATCCCAGAGTCCTGGGATTGAGCCCCATGTCGGGCTCCCTGCTTAGCCTGGAGCCTGCTTCTCCCTCTGCCTCTGCCCCTTTCCCCGGCTCATGCTCTCTCTCTCTTTCAAATAAATAAAAAAATATTTTTAAAAAATCAATTGGCCATAGGTATATAGGTTTATTTCTGGATCTCAACTCTTATCTAGTGGTCAATATGTCTTTCCTTTGCCAATTCCACACTGTTTTTTGTTTTTTTTTTAAATTTTTATTTATTTGTCAGAGAGAGGGAGAGAGAGAGAGAGAGAGAGCGAGCACAGGCAGAGACAGAGTGGCAAGCAGAGGCAGAGGGAGAAGCAGGCTCCCTGCCAAACAAGGAGCCCGATGTGGGACTCGATCCCAGGACGCTGGGATCATGACCTGAGCTGAAGGCAGCCGCTTAACCAACTGAGCCACCCAGGCGTCCCACACTGTTTTAACTATTGTAGCTTTGTAGTACATATTGAAGTGTGAAGTCCTCCAACTCTGTCCTTTTTCAAGATTGCTTTGACTATTCAGGACGTCTTATGATTCTATACAAATTTGAGGACTGGCATTTCCACTTCTGCAAGAAAGGCTCTTGGAATTTTGATAGGGTATGGTGTCTTTCTTTTTTTAAAGGTTTTATTTATTTGTCAGAGAGAGAGAAATGGAGAGCAAGCACAAGCAGGGGGAGCAGCAGGCAGAGGGAGAAGGAGGCTCCCCCCAAGCAAGGAGCCCAACATGGGACTTGATCTCAGGACCCTGGGATCACAACCTGAGCCAAAGGTATACGCTTAACCAACTGAGCTACCCAGGCATCCCAGGGCATGTGTCTTTTATTCAGAAATTTTACATTTTGATATATTTAAAATATCTACCTTTTTTGTGATAATTTTTAGGTTTTGGTGTTGTTTAGGAAAGTCTTCCCTATCCCAAGGTTATAGATAAATTACCCTAATTGTTTCTAATATATTTATCATTTGTATGTGTATATGTCATAATATAGTATCTATTTGGAATTTACTCTTTTTGCACATGGTGTGAAGTAAGGAATCTCATCATGTATTTTTCTCTAACTGGATAAATAATTGTTCTTACGTAAGTTATTGACTAGACCCTTCTTTCCACTTATTTGAAATCCCACCTTCATCACATATTAAATTCCTACAGGGGAGGATCTATTTCTGGTCTCTATTCTGTTATTAATCTTGCCTATTTCCGAACCAACAGCACACCATTTTCATTATGATAGCTTTCCCCATTCTTAAAATATTTTTTTCTCAGGTATTCTCTTTTGAGATGAGTGTCAGAGACAACTTGTCAAGTTCTATAAAAAAGGTATGCAATTGGGATTTCAGTTGGAAAATAATGAATTATTTGTGTAAATTATATTTTTATTTTTAGTCTTCCCAACATGAAACATTTTGTGTATTTTCTTTCTTTCAGTTATTCTTTTATGTCCTTCAGTTAATTTAATTGGTTACATTAAGATACATTAAGTACACAACTGATAAAAAACATTCAAATTAGGGGTACCGGGGTGGCTCAGTGGGTAAAAGCCTCTGCCTTCGGCTCAGGTCATGATCCCAGGGTCCTGGGATCAAGCCCTGCATCGGGCTCTCTGCTTAGCGGGGAGCCTGCTTCCTCCTCTCTCTCTGCCTGCCTCTCTGCCTACTTGTGATCTCTCTCTTTCAAATAAATAAATAAAATCTTTTAAAAAAACATTCAAATTAAATTTTGTTGTTCATTTGCAGCTTGTAAATTTTTTTAAAAGATTTATTTTTATTTGAGAGACAGAGAGCAGGGGCAGGAGACAGGGGAAGCAGACTCCCCTTTGAGTGTGGAGCCCAACATGGGGCTCGATACCATTACCCTGAGATCAGAACCCTGAGATCACGACCCTGAGATCATGACCAAGCCAAAACCATGAGTTGGACACTTAACTGACTGAGCCACCCAAGTGCCCCTGCAGTTTGTAAAAGGATCATGAGCGCTACTAAGAAATAGATGTATTAAATAATAGAGAAACAAAATACCATAGAACAGCCTGTCCCATCCTGACCGATATGATGATGTGAGGCAAAAAGTCTCACGCTTGTACTTTTTAAATTTTTGGCTGTGTGCATGTGATTTATTTTTCAATTGGATACAGTTACCATTTTGGTTTTTTTATTTTCAATTATTATTTTATAAAGATTTTATTTATTTGTCAGAGAGAGAGAGAGAACACAAGCAGGGGAATGACAGAGGGAGAAACAGGGTGCCTGAAGAGCAAGGAACCTGATGCAGAACTCAATCCCAGGACCCAGGGATCATGACCTGAGTCGAAGGCAGACGCTTCACTGACTGAGCCACCCAGATGTTCCCTACTATTATTTTTTTAAGTGGGCTACATGCCCAGCATGAAGCCCAATACAGGGCTTGAACCCACTAACTTGAGATCAAGATTGGAGCTGAGATCAAGAGTCAGACGCTTAACTGACTGAGCCATCAGGCACCTGATATAGCCACAATTTTGAATTCACAACTTCTAAGCATTGGACCATTAAAATTGGTTTTGTATAGTTTTGATGCCACAGCAACAGCAATAAATATTTATGGATCACCTTCTCAGTTGGTGCCAGGTCCTTTCTAGGGCTGAAGACAGTGCTGGGATCAAAGCTGACTTGGTCCTGGCTCTCCTGAATCTTCCAGACAGGCCGGAAAGACAGATCAAAACAACTGAACAAGCACAGAAAAATGATCCTCTCTGGGAGTGATAAGTGCCCTGAAAGGAAGAACAATTAGATGATGTTGTAGACATTGATTGGAATAAAGCCTATTTCAGATTGGATGAACAGGGAAAAAAAGGGGCTGTGTCAGCTCTTTAAAAGATCTGAAGGAAGAGCTCCAAGAATAGAGAATATCCCAGGCAAAGGTGCCAACGTGGAATGAGTGTGGCAGTTATTTAGTGTTGTGAATAAGGCTTTGTTCACAGGGTAGAAAGAGATAAGATCAGAGATGTGAGTGGGACCTTGTAGGCCATGACAAAGGATCTGAGATTTGTTTTGAATATGCTGGATGGAATATGCTGGGAAACCTTTTAGAGAGTTTTAAAGAAGAGTGACATGAGATGATTCAGGTTTTTAAACAATCACTCTGGCTGCTGGGAGATCCCTAATCCAGGCGTAAGTTATAAACCACAGTTGACCCCTGAACAACATGGGGGTTAAGTGCACCAACCCCTGCACAGCAAAAAACCCATATGTGATTTTTCACTCTCCTAAAACTTAACAATTAATAGTATACTGTTGACCAATCACACGAACAGTTAACACATATTTTGTATATTATATGTATTATATACTGTACTCTAATAATAGAGTAAGAGAAAAGAACATGTTACTAAGAAAATCATGAGGAAAAGAAAATATATTTACAGTGATGTGGGGCCATGAGCGGATGGTCAAGAAAGAATTTTTGAGATGTTTTTGGTGTAAAAAGGTGCTTTTATTATAGCATAGGAACAGGACCTGTGGGCAGAAAGAGCTGCACTTGTGTTTGTGGAGAGTGACTGATTAAACACTTTTTAGTTAGTGGAGGTTGGAGCAAAAGTGTAAGGAATCTGGAAGCAAAGCCTTCCAGGGACTTGGGTGGCTAGCTGTTGCTAAGATAAGGTTAGTTACCCCCGTCTAGTAAACATTAGTCTTGACACCCTTCAGTTGTATACTAGTGGGCCATATGCTTGGAAGGTAATTGCTAACATATATCTTTGGGGGGTGTTTATGGCTGTCAAAGGGAAGTAACACTGACAAGAGCAAAGCTACGGTGGCAAAACATTAAATAAAGTCCTTGAAGGGAGCTGTGGGATTGTTACAATCTGTGTCTCGGGAATTCTGCCTGGAGACTCCGAGGTCTCAGTAGCTAAGTCACCACAAAGCCTGGCCTTTCTTTTTCTCTCATCATACAGTACTGTATTTATTGAAAAAAAATCCATAGAGAAGTGGATCTGCGCAGTTCAAACCCACGTTGTTCCAAGAGCAACTACATATTCTAAAGCACACTAGGTCTCCAAATTATGATTTAGTCACTTTTTACATATATAGTCATCAAATCATGTTTTTCTTACATAATGATGAATGAAACAGCATGTTAAATGTGAAAATAGGAATGTGTTATCATATGCATGTTATCTAAGATTTTAACTGAACTTTGTAACATAATCTCATATTCTAAAGATAGAAGATAAATATTTTTAGTCCAAATCAATCACTTCTTCATCATATTATTGAAAAATGACAAGTGATTTCAAATTTCCTAGGAGTATTTTGTGAGTCAAAAGAGGGTTAGGAACCCCTCACCCCAAAACAACTCCTCACTTGAGAGAAATACCACCTCTGCTCCTCACCGCCAAGCAGAGCCCTGTTAACACATTCTTCAATGCACACAGACTCATGACGGTGTCTCCGGGCACCTGAGAGTCAGTCAGTCCTAAAAGGAATTCTTCACTGTCACCAATGGGCTCTGGGTCTCCACGGTCAGGGAGTCTCCTGGGCATGCCTTCTGGAAACTGTTACTACCTACACTCATTCCTTCAACAGACAGGCTAGGCTTGGAATGTGGCTCAGGTCAGAAAGGCCTTCACTCAGTGAAGGGGCAGGAAAGTTTTCCCAGAGGAGGTGGCCCATGAGTGGGAGTCAGGAGGACTAGAGGAGAAGGTGTTCCAAAGGAGCTTGTACAAGGGAAATGTGGGGGGGACTGAGCTCAGTTCAGGGTGGTTTCAAAGCATAGCAGGGGTACATTATCCTGGGGTGTCACTGGCATTTACTGCCTTCCAACTCCTGCCACCCATCCCACCATGCACATCTCAAAAGACCCGTCACCTCCAGGGCCTGTGCGGCTCCTGAGAGAAATCGCGATTTCTCTCCATTTCCGCGGGATAGACAGGTCTGCAGTCACTCGCCGAGAGCAGGGTGAGGCTGGGTCTGGTGAATCCCTCCTTTCATTCTTCACACCCGGCGTGTCCGCAGAGCTCTGGACAGGGGTCTTGCTGGACACGGTTTTATCACAGTTCCCTGCAACCCATGGTTCACCGTCAAGTGTACCTACAGGAGGTGCTGCTACTCCCCCAGAGGCCGCCCCACGAGAGCGAACGGTTGAGCCCGGAGACAGGACACCGGGCTGCCAGCCAGGTTAGCCACCCGCTCCTGCGCAACCTCAGGCCAGCTGCTTCTCCCTTCTGGGCCAGGGATTGCCAGGTGGAATCAGCTTCACTCTCAGGGACCTCTATTTTCTGCGAAGAACTGAGCGCCTAAGCCTTGCTCTGCACAGGCGCTCTTCTGCTTCCTGCCCTTCCACGGGTTTGTCCCCTGGGAGTCTTTATAACACCAGACGCCCGCACTTGCTCTTCCCGCCGCCTGGAACCCTTTCCTCTCTCCTCCCGGCCAGCACCGACCTACGGCAGCCCTCCCGCTCCAACTCAAACGCCTTCACGTCCGAAAGCGGCGCCTCTTCCCCTCAGTCCCTTCCTCCTCGGCGCTTCAGCTCGCCGTCAACGCTGTGCAGGCCTCGTGTCAGCGTCGCCTCCCCTCGCGGATCCGGAACGCCTCCAGGGCAGGGTCCGCGTGTGAGGGGTCTCTAGGTCCCTAGCTCAGGGCGCGCCCAGGCCGGAGAGTTCGTCGGCGACGTCGGTCACTTCCGGACGCGGTCTCGGCGCCGAGGGCTTAAGGACCCGGCCCGGGCGGCCGGCCGAGAGCGTGCGCACAGGCGTAGGGGAAGCCGCCCCGGAGGCTGCGACCTCCGCCCGGGGTCACAGCAGCGGACGTAGGTGAGAACTTCTGGAGTGGCCCTGGGGCGGCTTCCCAGCACATCTGCGTGGCTTTCTCCCCCCCAGCGGCCGCTCTTAGCGCGATCTGGGGAGTCTCCGCCGCGGCGGCCCGCTGACGTCACGGAGTCCCCCAGAGGCCCCGCCCCGGCCGCGTCTCCTTCCCTGGGAGCTGCGCGCGGTGCGGGCGGGACAGCGGCTATGGCGGGGTCCGGGCCCCTCGGCGTGCCGGCCGCCCGCTGGAAACGCCACATCGTGCGGCAGCTTCGGCAGCGGGACCGCGCGCAGAAGGCCCTCTTCCTGGAGCTGGTGCCGGCCTGTGAGTGCGCCGCGGGGGCAGGGCAAGACGGCAGTGGAGGGAACGGGGATCCGGGCGCGGGGACAGGGGGTTGTCCGACTCCTCGGGCTGAGAGCCGTGTGCAGAACAGCCTTCTCGCCTCCGGATCCGTGGGCCTGGAGGTCCCACTTGCTCTGCACAGGAGAGCCCCACCTCTGACTAGCCTCCGTTCCTGCCCTTTCCAGTCCCGACTGCTTATAGCCCCTTCCAGGGCCGAGCTCCCCGCCCCCCCCCGCCCCCCCGCCTCCCCGCCTCCGTGCTCCTGCCCTCCTTGCCCCTCAGGGCCCGCCTCTCCCGGACTGGATTTCCCGGGCACGGGTTTGTTAGCTAGTGTTTTTTTAAGGGTCTCTTATGCTCCCCGCTCCCGGGGCAGTTCCCAAGGTACAACCTAGTCGATCCACTTGGTCCCTGTCACCCAGTGAAAGAACATCGAGAGCAGCTACTTCTAAACTCTGAATCTCTAGGGAGAAAGCTCAGAGTCTCAGGCTTTGCCACTGGTAAGTGATCCTGGCTCAGGTTTTTGGAGCATCTCTGTGCTTGGGCAACCCCAGCCTGAGGGAGAAACAGGGGACTCCAGGCTGCTGGCTGAGACCAAGAAGTCATACTTAGGTGTTTCTGTGGGGTGGGGCGGGGTGGGGGGCTGGTCAGGAGTGGGTACGGCAGTTCAAGCCAGGGTGAACAGGTGCATCTGTGTAAGTGTCTCTGGTCATTCCAGGTTGTATGTCCCCGGTCATGGTTGGGGGGATTACAGCCACTATCCCACCAGCTCCAACACTGGTCCTAATTTTGGCTGCTGCTTAACTATCTCCTCCTTTATCCCCTAAACTGAATTTGCAGCTCTTGTCCTGGGCCATTTCCCTGAAACCTTCTAGGCTGCTGGTCCTCTCCCTCAGGGATGTGCAGCCTCACTTATCCACTACTCTGATGGACAATGGAACCATCCAGTTTGAGGGAGAAGTTACCCCTGTCCCCCAAGAGCTGCAGTCCGTGAGACTGGAGAGACCCAGAGGGCTGAGATGAGACATAATGGAAGTTCCAGTTTCCTATGTGGTCTAGGGTGGGTTGTAAGCTTCAGATTTCTCACCCATAAATTGGGCAAAATGACATCTTCTTTAGATTTGCTGGGGGAGGGGGCAGTGCAGTGCCCTGGGGGCTGGGGTGGGGTTTTGTGTGAGAACTAGGCCAGTGACTCCTGCTGAGGTGACAAGCAAGACACTGGGTGAAGGAAAGGAGCTGAGGAGCTAGGCCTGGGCTTACCACACACTGCTCCCACCCCCGGAACTGGCGAGAAAAGAGGAAGTGAGTGTGGTGGGTGTGGACGGAGATATTCCAGGGTCTGTATCAAAAACTACCAAATTCAGGGGCACCTGGGTGGCTCAGTGGGTTAAGCCTCTGCCTTCGGCTCAGGTCATGATCCCAGGGCCCTGGGATCGAGCCCCACGTTGGGCTCTCTGCTCAGTGGGGAGTCTTCTTCCCCCTCTCTCTCTGCTTACTTGTGATCTCTGTCTATTAAATAAATAAAAATCTTTAAAAAAAACCCAAAACTACCAAATTCAAGGAGGTCTGCTGGAGAGTTGCTCAAGGACTTTCTCTTCTGGCCTGGGGGAACCTTACCCCAGCCCTGGGGAAAACAGGATTGTTTTTCAGAGTAGAAAGTTAGAGCCCCTGGAGGGGAAGTAATTTGCCAAAGGCCAGAGGCAGGTGGAGCTAGGTTTATTTCATCACCCTTTGGGGCAAAGACTTGCTGTGGGCAAGGCTGAATCAATCTCTGGCCCCTTCCTTCCCTCAGGATCCACAGGGGTCGGTGAGGTCAGCCATCTCCTTCTCCTGCAGTGGTTGTCTTTCTTTGTCTTCCCCTGGGAGGACCTGTGGGCAGGTACTGGGAGGAGGCTGTGCCAGGGCTGCAGGTCTTGGGAGAGCCCACAAACACCTTCAGGCAGAGGCCAGAGTCCAGCCTGCCAGCAGCCATGCCATTCTGCATCCCTGGGCTCCTCCTACAGCCCTCCCAGCCAGAGAGGTAGGCCTGGAGTCTGCTGGAAATTGTTTTTCTCTGCCCTAGGCTCACCCTCTTGTACCCCTAGATAACCGTCTCCTAGAGAAGGCTGAGTTGCTGGCCTGGATCTCAGAGGAGCTGCAGCCAGAGCCAAATGATGTCACTCCCACTACCCTGCAGGGCCCCTGGTGAGTGTGAGTATTCCTGGGTACAATGGGCTGCCTATGCCTGGGCCCTGCCCCCACTATGCTGGATTCATTTTCTCTGAGGCATCTCACTGGTCCGTAGGTGCTACCTAGGGGAGGGAGGAGGTGGGCTCTTAAACCTTCCTCCACACCAGCTGCTTAGAAGGTCCTTTCTCCACCACATTTCTCAGTCCACCTCTGTATTTGTCTCATCTCTTCCCTTCCCACCCCACACTCCTGCCTTTTCCTGTCCTCTTTTTTTGTCTCCCTGATCCTTACCTGATGCCTAAAGGAAGGGTCTTGCTATATACTCCAAAGGGGGACTGAAGATGAGAACCAGGAGTGGGTTGGGCCTCATAGCTGGGAGGTGCTTCTTCTTCTTTTCTTTTTTTGAAATAAAGATTAATCAGTTTGACAGAGAGAGCTCACTCGTGCGCACACACACACAAACAGGGGGAGTGACACGCAAAGGGAGAGGGAGAAGCTGGGTTCCGTGGAGCAGCAGCAGGCAGCGTGATGTGGGGCTTGGTCCCAGGACCCTGGGATCATGACCTAAGCCGAAGGCAGACGTTCAACTGACTGAGCCACCCAGGTGCCCCTGGGAGGTGCTTCTGAAAGAGGGTCCTAGCTAGGGAGCCCAAGGCATGGGGAAGTCCCAGAGCAGGGGAGTCATGGGCAGTTCCAGTTTCGGGAGACTTGCTCTTTCATCTACTGGCTTTCTGGCTTCCACCTTCCTTAGGAGAAAGTTCATGGTTTTGGTTTTAGGCCTTTCGTGTTCATCTGTGGGTGAACGGAGGGACAATGAACACCATTCTCTTATTGGTTGGCAGGGAGGAGGACTCGGGGCCTGACTCAGATGAAGTCCCATCACCAACCACTCTGAGGGTGAAGTGGCAAGAGGAGGAGGAGGGGCTCCGGCGGGTCTGTGGTGAGGTAGGCTGGGCAGAGGTCTGAGAGAGAATGGCCTGGGGCCAGAATCCAGGATTCTGGGAGCAAGGGGATGTGGTCCAAGGGGTCCAGCAAGTGAGGGACATTCCCCAAGCTCAGTGCCACAGTGCTCTCCAGCTTGGTTCTGGCAACCCAGACAGAGGTGGTCTCCAGCAGCAGCTAGAGGATGTGAGGTGAGAGCTCAGAGAGGAGGAGGAGGTGCACAAGGCCAGATGACGTCTGTTTCCCCTTCCAGATGGTCCTGGCTGCTCTGTTCGCATCCTGCTCCCCCAACCCCGGGGCCTGGCTCCAGCTGATGTACCGTGCACATGGGTAGACTAGATGAGCAGGGTGGCCCCCACCATGGCTGGGGGTGCTGCTTCCACCCAACACTGCTGCCCCCACCCTGTGGGGTGTCTTGGCTTCGGTTTTGCCACATTGTCCTGGTTTTCTTCTCTTTTCTGTAGCGGTTGCTTCTGCACTTCCTTCTCTGGTTCCTTTCTCCCTCCCTTTCAATGTGAGTGTTCTCTGGAGCTTGGGTGGCTTCAGACTCCTGTCACCTCAAAGACTGCTGCCTCCAAGACCTGTTTCTGGCCCAGACTTCTCTCCTGAGCACCACACTCTTTGGTCAGCAAAAAGTCAGATTCACCATCTCCCCGATTCACCATCTCCCCCACAGTACGTGGCCAGCCGCACATGGAGAGGGGACGCCTGTAGGTGCTGGGCTAAGCCTTGTTTCAGCTAATCCTCCGCAGCTCTAGAGCAGGAATTGGAGGCTTAGAGAAGTGGAGCCAGGGTTTGTACTCCCTCCCACACAAACCCGCCTTCTGTGATCTCCATTCATTCTTTCAACAAAGATTTATTGGTAGTTGTCATATCCAAGGCACAGGATAAGAACAAGACCTGGCCCCAGGGAGCTTCCAGTTCAGTGGAGGGTACTGATAGGCCATAAACACGTGTCTGGTGACAGCATGCCACGTTACTTGCCCAACGACTGTGGGAGTGGGGCTCGAACCCAGTGAAAGCCTCTCCCTCAGAGCCCCTGCTGTAGTTGCAGCCTGACATTTGAGGCACTTTCTGGGCTGTGTGATCCTCAAGGCCTGGGATGCCTCCGGTTTGCTTCCACTTAACTCTGGGGTTTGTCTCCACAGTCCATGCTAGTGAATATTTGTAGACTAAAGGATGGATGAGGTAGACCCTCCACCCCAATTGGTAGTCACCAGCAGGAAACTGAGGGGGCATCTTTGGTCCCTCCTGGCCCTTCATCCTGAGCTAGTAGTCATCAGTTCATGGATCCTGCCTCCAAACCCATCAACTCTGTTGGCATGGCCCAAGTTACCCTCATCTCTTCCTGGATGACGCCTCCCTTGGCACTCCCATCCATTCTCCATACAGCACTCACAGCGAGAAGGAGAGAGATACGTGTATGTATGTACATATGTATACACACACACACACACACACACACACACACATTTTTAAAGTAGCCTCCATGCCCAGTGTGGGGCTTGAACTCACAACCCTGAGATTTAGCGTCCCATGCTCTACCAACTGAGCCAGGCAGGCGCCCCCAGAGTGATATATTTTACTAACAAAAAGATCACCCTTAAAAAAGACAATACAGACATACAAGGTTGTGAACATTTCAAGAGAACAAAAGCCCATCGAGTAAAGAAGTGGAACCCCCTTCACTATCTCTCCCATTGTCAGTTTTGTATACAACTTCCAGAGCCCTTTAGCCTTCCCAGTGGAGTTCTCCAGCCTCCTGCCACTCTCCCTGTCTCTGAACTCCCTGTCTGTGAACTCTGAACTCATGTCTCTGAACCCTTTGTCTGGGACACCTCAACAAACCCCCTTAGCACTTCCTCCCTGGCCCAATGGCTCCCAGTCAGTTCCCATTGGATGTGCAGGGAATGGGGAATAGCTTTTTCTTTAATTCTTAGTACTGCTTCAGATACTGCAACAAGCATATATCATTAACTTACTGGGGGGGAATAGTTCTAGATCATAGGAAGTTGCAAAGATTGGCTGCTTCTTATGTAACTATAGTACACACAATCAGGAAACTGATATTGGTATGAGATGTACATGTGTTTCTTTTTCATGGTGCCCCCTATGTAGATGTGTGTGACCAGAAATATACAGCACGATTTCATCACCACAAAGATCTCCCTCTTGCTACCCTTTTTGGCCACAACTCACCCCTCTCCCCCAACCATTCCTAACCCTGCAACCAACCACTCATCTGTTTTCCATCTCTATTATTTGGATTTTGAAAAACCTCCCCCAAAATACTATGTCACAAAATAGCAACGAAAGGAAATGACAGGCAAGGAAGTAGAAGTGGAGGTCAGATTGCTCCGTGGTGAAAGGAATTACAAACGTTATGGATTGGGCCAGCTAGGAAGGTAGGCAAGTGCGGGAGCACTCACACAGGGAGGTGTGTCCGTGCAGGGGAGCAGCCCTGGCCTTGCTCCTCAATCTGTCCCTCACCAGGCTCACGTGAGAAGAACACAGAACAAGTTAGCAATCAGAGCCCCAGCCTTGGTTATTTCCTCATGTTCCTCTTGTCACACTGGTAGGAACTTCGCCTGAAGTCTGTCTCTTCCACTGACTCCTCAGCTCTAAAAAGTGGAACTCGACCTTCCTCTCTGTGGCTTTCCCAGCTCTTGGTTGAAGGACGGCTGAATGAGGCAGGGGCATAGATGAGCTGACCTTCACCCCCACTTTCGGGCTGGGGGCAGCTCCAGTATTCAGTCTGGCCTCCATGCTCCCACAGCCCATTCTTGTTATTGCCCTGTGTCTCTGCTTAGGGCTCCTGGTTGCTCTCTAGAATCTATGCTTGGGTAGGCCAGGGTTAGAGCATGGGGAACAGAGCCCACATCCCTTGAACCTTTCCTGTGGACCTGTCCTATACTTGGAGCATCATGTTAGGTGGCCTGCCACTTGGCTGTGTAACTTTGTCAAGACACATAACCTCTCTGTGCCAGTGTCCTCGTCTGTAAAATGGAGAAAATGGCAGTACCTACCTCCTGCTGTTGTTATGGTGATTAAAAGAGTATGCGTGTAGTACTCAGAACAGGGGCCTGACACACATGTGCTCTGTAAACGTTTGCTATTATCTGAAATATTACTCCTCCTAATAGTTCTACATTCCCCGAGGAGGGAAAGTACTATTATTCACACTTTACAGATGAGGAAACAGCAGGTTCAGAGAGGTTAAATGACTACCCTGGGGTCACAGAGAAAATAAGTGGCACTGCCAGTACCGAAACTTAGCTGTTAGACTCCAGAGCCTAAGGCCCTTTCACTGTCACACAAAAACAACAATGCGTTCCTCTGCACGATCCTAAAGCTGTCTGAGCCTCTGCTTCCAGTTCAGTAAGACGGCGGGTGGCTGGAGTAGCAGACTGTTCCACTGGTGTCCGGCCGAGAAAGGCGCGGTGGGAGCCCCATCGAGGCGCTCCCGCCCACCTCCTGCCCCCCTCCCGCCCCCCGACCGCCCCTAGATGGCCTACCAGGTGTTGGAGAAGAGCACTGCCCTGGGCACCCTGGAGTCGACGCTGGAGGAGCGGCAAAGCAGGTAGGTGCGGGCCAGCGCAAGGGGGTATCGCGCCCATCTCTGGGTGGCTCGGGGCCATCTCTGCCGGGGAAGGGGGGATGGGGTGCTCCTGAGTGCAGCAGGGCCCGAGAACTTTCCCCACGTAATTGGTTGGAGGCTTGGCTTAGCCACCTGCCTGGCCGCATGGGAGGGGCCAGTGTGTCCCATCTCTGAGACCGGGAGCCACCGCGCGGTGACGCAGGGTGCCCCCTCCTGCAGGCTGGCGGCTCTGGAGGCACACGTGGCGGAGCTGCAGGAGGCGCGGGCGCGGCACGCGCGGCAAGTGGACGCACAGCGGGAGCTGAACGCAGCGCAGCGGACAGCCTACGAGGCGCTGCGCGTGCACGCCAGGCTCCAGGAGGCCGCCCTGCGCAGGCTGGAGGAGGAGGCGCGGGACCTGCTCGAGCAGCTCGTGCAGCGCAAGGCGCGCGCCGCCGCGGAGCGCAACCTGCGCCTCGAGCGCCAGGAGAAGTGAGCGCGCTTGGCCCCGCCCCTCGGAGGCGCGCCCCTGTGGAGGGTGGGCACCGGTCCGCGCGGCGCCTCCGCGTGTGGAGTTGCCTCGGGCCGGGGTCGCATCGGGCCGGGGTCGGGCTCTCTGGATGCTTCTCTCCTCCAGGGCCAAGCAGGCGCGGGTGTCCTTGGAGCTGAAGAAGGCTGCCAAGCGGACAGTCAGCATCAGCGAGTGAGAGTGGGGATGCGCCGGGTCCTGCTCGCCCAGCCTTGGCCCCGGACACTAAGGGACCCTTTTTCTTAGGGCTCTGCCTGCAATTCTGCCCCACCCACAACCCGGTCTGCACTAGGCCCCCACGTAGACTGAGTCCACAGGACACGTGCGGACTCGTGTGTTCTGGCCGTAGGAAACAGCACGCCTGCCCATCGCACGTGCGCCCACACTGACCCCTCTTCGCCGTGTTGTGCACTGGAGGCAGGGGGTGCTGGTCTCTTAACCTTCTTGAGTTTCACTCCCTCTCCCAGGAGCCCAAACACTGTAGGCCAGGGGATCGGAGAGGAGGCTGAGACTCAGGCCCCGACTGCTGAGCCCCTATCCCTGAAGAGTGAGGCTGGTGACAAGTGGAAGAGACCCTTCAGGTGAGGACTGTCCCAGGGCTCTGAGCTGGGCCCCACTATGGAGTCTTCCTCCAGGGCCTTGGGCCGAGCTCTTGGGCTGAGAGGAGTTTGGGGAGAGGCTGTAGTACAGCTCAGACCTCCCAGGACGGGTCTGTTCTCCAGTGCCTGGAGCTTGGGGTCATTGCCACTTTAGGGACCCCAATGCCTCTTTCTCTCCTTCTCAGGACCAGAGCTCTGGGGGTGGGGCGTCACTCTGGTAAATGGGTGTCACCAGCAAGGAACTGTGGGCAAGGCCCAGGACTCAGCTGTCACAGGCATATGTGTGTCGGCAAAGGTGTGCAAGCATGTGTACTCACAGGGACATGAGAGCACATGTGTGTACAACCTTGGGGGAGCATATCAGAGTGCGTGTGAACATGTGAGCATGTATAGATGTGAGCTTTCATGGGCTTCTGAAGCCCAGGGATTGGGGTTTCCGTCCCTGAGGGTCCCTCCCCTCAGTCTCCCCCATTCATCTCCATTTGTCTGTCATTGAAGCTGCCCTCCCCACACCCTTGCTCCATTCACCAACTTGAAGGCTTCTCTTTCAGCCCTTCCTTGCAGGTCACTGGTGTCTGGGTCTGGGGGCAGTGAAAGAACTCTGGGGAGGGCATGGGATGCTGGTCCCCAAAGTCCTGGCAGCCCTGGTGGGCCAAGTCATCCCAGGACACATCTTCTTCTGGACATTTTTGAGGTCACTCAGTGGGCCTAGGTTTTACCTCCCTCCATCCCCCAGCCTTCTCCTATTCCCAGCTTGAGGGCATCTCACCCTTTCCCCCATATGCCCCAGCTCAGCCCTCCCAGAACTTTTGTCAGGGGGCAGTTCTTAGCATCATGGTGGAAACTTCAGGAGACTTCATTGCCAAATCCCTCCCTGCCTCCACCTTCCTGGGTGGTCATCCCAGGGCCTGCTGGGGCTGCTGGTGGGTCATCCTGCTCTCCTGCTCATGGAGGAGCCAAGTTCTTGTCCCAGGCTCAACGGCCTGTGAGCCTCAGGGTCCCCAGCAGGGTGTAGGGATGAATGGCTGCTGCCCGCACACTCCCTGGCCAGTACCTTAGCAAGTCTCTCTTAACTCCACCCCAGATCTGCCTCTGCCACCTCCTTGACACTCTCCCGCTGTGTGGATGTGGTGAAGGAGCTTCTGGAGTAAGTGTATGTGTGCACCCGCAGGTGTGTGAAGGGTGTGGGCCCCTCAGAGGCCCGTGGCAGGCTTCTGGAGTCCAGGCTTGGTCTGTGTGTGTGTCCCGATCTGTCTGTGCATGTGTTGCCCAGCTGTCTGTGTGAATCTCTGCTGCCTTTCCCAGACCTCATTTCCCTCCAGGCCCTTCTTGGCTGTCCTTCACACTCTGTCCCTCAGCCGTGGTCCTCCCGGGGAACCAGGCTCTCCAGCCCGAGCCTGGATAGGAACTACCACTCAGTTGGGAAATAGGCTGAGATGCGTCAGGACTTGCGCAGGGTCCCAGAGCCAAGTGGCAGCAAGGCTTGAACTGAAACCCCAGCCCAGGGGTTGCCTCACATCCTCACATCAACTCCTCCTTGCCTCTGTGCCCTTCCCATCTTCACCGGGACCCCTGGGGTCAGAGGCTGGGTTGGGAGCAAGCTCTCTGCCCTCCTGGGCCTGTTCTCCCACCTGTCTTGTCTGCTTTCCATTGTTGCTGCCTTGGGAGCGTGAGACTCCCATGTCAGAAGGCCTTGCCGGATGCCTTCCTCACACCTGCCCCTACCCAGTTTCAAGAAGAGGAGAGGCCACTCGGTTGGGGGAGCTCCTGAGCAGCGATACCAGAGCATCCCTGTGTGTGTGGCTGCCCGGCCTCCTACCCAAGTGCAGGATGTGCTGGTAAGGGAGGGGCTGCACCACATGCCCGAGGCACCTGTGTGGGGAGTGTAGGCCCCGGGGGTGCTCCACGGAGGCCAGGGAGACAAGGCTGGGCTCCTCAGCTAGAGCACACGTTTCCTTTCCCAGCCAGTGGCAGAAGCCTCTCAGCATTTAGTAACCGGGGATGGGCTGGAGAGGGGGGTGAGGAGGCTAGGCAGGGAACTATGGGGAAGCCGCGGGCCTGACAAGACCCGATGTGTGCAGGGGTGCATGTGAGAGAGAGCCTGTGAGTGTGTGCAGAGAGGTGCATATGGTGGGGACCAGAGGCACCAGCCTCCCTTTTCCCCATAGGATGCCCACCTCTCCGAGGTCAATGCTGTTTGTTTTGGTCCCAGCAGCAGCCTCCTGGCCACCGGAGGGGCTGACCGCCTCATTCAGCTCTGGAATGTTGTGGGAGGTGAGGGTTTCTCCTCTATGGGCCAACCTCGTGCTTTCTCTCCAGAGCCCACCCTCAGCTTGCTGCTTAGTGGTCGAAGGTCTTAGGTCTGTTTGTGTTTCCTCACATGTAACATTTCTGTGGGCAGTGGCCAGATGACCCCTTGGCAAGAGTTCTGGGCTGAGCCTCCTAGCTGCTGGGATCCAGGTCCGCGGGATGGGGAGGGCCCAGCTCAGATGGTTCTTGTTAGGGGAAGTGGGGGTCCCTTCTCATTAGATTCTGCAGGGATAGGCCCTTGAGCAGCAGGTCCCTGGGGTCCAGCAGGTGACTTCCTCTTCTGGTATCACTTGAGCTCTCAGAACTCAGTTAGGAGATGAGTGTCAACAGTCTACCCTGTGCTTGTAGAGGCGGGTGTGGTGGGAAGTCACGGTCATTTCCTGGAGGCTTCCTAGAGAAAGGTCTGGCCCTGGCTTGCTGTGTGACCTGGGGACAGTCCCTTCTCTCTGGTCCTCTGCAGCTCTGTGAGGTGATCAGCTGCCCCCAGAGCCCCATATGGCAGTTTGGGAAGGCGCAGTCTCCAGCCCAGGCCCCCAGAATCCTTTCCTCTAACTTGGGAGAAATTAGTCTTCCCAGCTCCTCCTCTTCATGTGGTTAGTGATTTCATTTCACCTGTCCTTTTCCTGGTCCCCCCCAGGTCGTCTGAAGGCCGACCAAACCCTTGAAGGAGCTGGTGGCAGCATCACCAGTGTGGACTTCGACCCTTCGGTGAGGGGACTTAGCCTCAGTGACATGGGATGCGTGTTGTGTGCGCTCCCCCACCCGGGCTCCACACTGGGCAGGTGGGGGCTCTGGGGCATAAGGGAACATCATGGGTGTCCTAGAACCAGTCCGTCTGGCTGCTACACAACTCTTCCCGGGGCCTGGGGGCTGCTCTCCCTGCCTGGATGATCAGGGAAGCTCTAAGGCAGCCCCTGCCCCAGCTCTCTGGCCTGAGGGATGTTGCTCCTGTCCCGGTCCAGCTAAGGGCCGTCGCCTTCGCCTGCCACATCTCTCCAGGGCTCACAGGTATTAGCAGCTACTTACAGTCAGGCCGCCCAGCTCTGGAAGGTGGGGGAGGTCCAGTCCAAGGTAAGGCTGACTGAGGAGGCAGCCCCGGGGGCTCAGAGGTTGTGCCTTGGGCCCTGAGGGGGGTGTTATGGGGTCTTGGCCATGTCCTTGATCCATATGTGGGATGGGGGTGGGCAGGAGACACTGTCTGGACACACAGACAAGGTGACGGCTGCCAAATTCAAGCTAACGAGGCACCAGGCGGTGACTGGGAGCCGAGACCGGACGGTGAAGGAGTGGGACCTCGGCCGTGCCTACTGTGAGGCCCAGCCCCTACCTGCCCCCCCCTACCTGCTGGCACCCCCAAACCGGCTCAAGGATACCTCAGCCTCTTCTCTGGCAGTGGCTCTAAACTTCACAGGCATTTGGGGTGAAACCTCCTGTGGCCTCTCTTCTGCCCCCCATCGTGCTTTCTGCCTGGTTTCTTGGTGACCTCAGGCTTTGGGCAGGGAAACGGGGCCTGGCTTCTAGTTTGGGGAGGACACGTACTCCTCTGGGGCTTTTGGACCTCAGCTTCTCTGGATGTCCTGTGGGATGGCTTCCAACAACCTTTTTCTGAGGCTAGGGCTCTGCTCCTTGGTCCCCAGGCTCCAGGACCATCAATGTCCTTTCCTACTGTAATGATGTGGTGTGTGGGGACCATGTCATCATTAGTGGCCACTATGACCAGAAGATCCGGTTCTGGGACAGCAGGTGACAAGCATGGGCTGTGGGTGGTTGAGGCACGGGGACAGGCTTCCTGTGTTCTCTTTCCTTTCTCTGGCCATGCAGCCACAGAGGCACCTCAGGGAAGTGCTAGGTATGGCCCCTTGAAGGCTCCGCTGCCTCTGGGAACCTATGGCACCTTTTTAGTGGCTCTTGGTGCAGCTGCTGGACTTGGCCTGGGCCTCACCAACCAAAGTGGAAGAGCCCCCTTTTCTACGTAGTTACTACCTTTTAATCAAAGGAAACAAAGTTCTAGTTGTTCTTTCACTTTAGAGCCCAGCACTGGGTTTGGGTGATTTAGAAAAGTCAGTGCTGGAGCCAGCGCCAAGCGTGTCTCTGGGTCCTCCTTCCGGGTGTGCGGTGACTGCTGTTGGAAACCCTCTGCTCTCTCTCTCATGCTGAAAGGCAGCTCTCATTGTTTTCTCTCCAGCACTTATTTTAGTGACCCAAGGGTTTCGAGGCCCCAGCTTCCACTCAGAGGCTGGCTAAGTTCCTCTGGGAGGGGCTGGCCGCAGTGGGAGAAGGGAGATTGGTCAGTGGTGGCCCTGGCTCCAGTGATCTGAGACCCGGGGGCACCCCTTGACTTTGTTATAACCTGTCAGGAGTGGCCTTGGTGGGCTGTTCCTCATCCCTGTTTCCAATCCTCAGGGTCCCCTGCTGCACCCAGGTCATCCCTGTGCAGGGCCGGGTCACCTCCCTGAACCTCAGCTATGACCAGCTGCATCTGCTCAGCTGTTCCCGAGATGACACGCTCAAGGTCATTGACCTTCGTGTCAGCAATATCCGCCAGGTGTTCAGGTACCTGCCTCGGGCTCCCTGACACTGTGGCTTTGGCTGGGGCAGCTGGGTTTCTCATCCTTTGTTAAGGGCCCCTCTGGACCTGTCAGTGGGGGACCCATCCTGGAGGCCCTTCCGGACCAGGGCCTGTCGAGGTGTCCCAAGCTCTTGATGGAGGGAGGAAGCTCTTGAAGCTCCTGACGGCAGGGACCGGTGGCCATGTTCATTCTGACCCCAATTCTCTGTGTCCTCAGGGCTGATGGCTTCAGGTGCGGTTCTGACTGGACCAAAGCTGTGTTCAGGTGTGTCTGTGAGAGAGCGGGCCTGACCCTAAGTGTGCCCCACCTGACCGCGTAGGTCCGTGTCTGCATGGACACATCTGTGTCTGCATGTGTGTGTCCTCACCTCTGGTCATCCCTTGCTTGCTCTGCTGTGGCCATTGCAGCCCGGACAGAAGCTATGCGCTGGCAGGTTCCTGGGATGGAGCCCTTTACATCTGGGATGTAGACACCGGCAAGCTGGAGGGTAGTCTGCGGGGACCCCACTGGTGAGCACGGCCCCCACCCCCCACCTCAGCCACAGGGCCAGTGCCCACCCCTGCCTCCCTTCCCCCGGCCCCAGTGCTGCTCAGCCAGTTCCGAGTTATGACATGCTTGGGACCCTGGAGTCCCCAGCCCTTGTCCCCACATCCTCCCCCACCACTGAGCCTTTCTTAGTTTGCAAGGTTCTTTCCTGTGTGCACAGCTCTGTGAGCCCATTTTATAGGTGAGGCAGCAGGCTCAGAGAGCGCCTCAAAATTCCCGGTTCCCATAATGAGGGGCAGAACCCAGGCTGCAGATCCGGCTTCTGATGCCTCCCTGAAGCCTCTCCCTCCCTCTCCTAAGCACTGCTATCAACGCTGTGGCCTGGTGTGCCTCGGGGAGCCATGTGGTGAGCGTGGACCAGGCCCGGAAGGTCGTGCTCTGGCGCTAGTGTCATGACTCCTCCTGCCAGGGCTGGAGCTCGAGTCTGAAGCCCAAAGCCAGAGGACAGCTTCCCACTGCTCACAGGGCTCCAGAGCAAGTGGGGCTGGGGGTTGGGGGGGGTGACCTTGGGGCATTTAATGGGGAATAAGGCCTGGCAGGACCTGGCCTGTCTGTTAAAAAAAAAAAAAAAGTTTGTGTGTGTGTGTGGGGGGGAATTACAGTATTTTTTGTTTGTTTTGAATCTCTGATTTCTTACTTTCTTTGACATAAGAGAAAAAAAATTGCATCTAAACTGGTGTCCGCTTGCCTCTTTGCAGCATTCAGGTAGCAGAAGCCTTTGGGCTGGTGGCTCGAGGACACCTGGGCTTGGCCCTCTTCCTCCTGCTGCACAGAGCTGGGGCAGAGCCAGTCTGGCCTCAGTGCTGTTCACGTCTGAGGAGACAGCCTGAAGAAAGGCTCACAGGCAGCAAAGGGCAGTGGCTCTTGGAGCCATGGGAATTTCACCCTTGGCCCAAGCTGGTCCAGAGACCAAGCCAACACCTTGGGCCCTCCTACTTCAGGCACCTGGGGCAGGCTGAGGCTGTGGAGGGGGTGGTTGGGAGTTCCCCTGGGAGCACGGGAAGCAGCCCAGAGGGGCTCTGGGGGAAAGGGTCCTAACAAACCAGAGAGTGATGTCAAGTACTTAGTACACCAGGCCTGTCTTTAGATGGGGGCACATTCTCGCTCTAGAGGTGGAGCCCAGAACGGGTGGGGAACAGTCTGTACAGGTCTGAGTGTTGGGGAGGACAGCTGTGGGCTGGGCCTGGGTTGGAACTTCACTTATGGGGGTACCACAAGCCTTTGGAGTATAAGGCAGACCCAGCAGGGCAGAGCCTGGGTGCCCCTCTGTCAGCCTCGGGCTTGGAGGAGTCATCAGTAGGACAGCCACTGCCAGTCATAAGACAACAGAAGGAACTTCTGTCCCCGAGTGCTAGGACCTTACTATGGAGTGCTGCTCATCTGAGATTCAAAGGCTTTACCCTGCAATTCTCAGTGTCCTTCTTTATGACCTTCCAAAGTCTCCTGGGGGTCATTGCCCTTTCCAGGGTTTGGAAGCCATTCCCAGGATGAGCCGCTGAGAGCCTGAACTCCACAGCCAGGCTGTGTCAGAGTCACAGCCCACTGTTCAGTAGCTGGGTGATTTTAAGCCAGTTCCTTAACACCTTTGTGCCTTAGTTTCCTTCTCTGTGAAAGGGGGAAATAGTAGTACTTGCCTCAGAGAGTGCCTGGGTGGCGCAGTCCAAGTGTCTGTCTGCCTCTTGTTTTCCACTCGGGTTGTGATCTTGGGGTTGTGAGATGAAGCCCTGCATCAGGCTCTGCGCTCAGCAGTCAGCTTGAGATTCATTCTCCCTCCCTCTCTGCCCCTTCCCCCTTCCTGTTCACACTCTCCTCTCTCTCTCTCTCTCTCAAAAAAAAAAAAAAAAAAAAAAAGTACTCACCTCAGAACATACTGTTTGGACTCCAGGTGTTAGGATCTGTGAAGCTCTTGGCACAGGCCAAAGGGCACGTGTTGATTAAATACCCAGTCTACACTCTGGTGACTCTCCGGTCACTGCTCTTGGCCCAGCTGTCCCCTGGGCTCCAGGTGACATACCTACCTGCCTCCCAGGCATCAGCTCCCCTGACATAAGTGTCTCTTCCCCTCCTGCCCCACATCCCCTGGCACCAGGGGCTGGAGCCATTGTCTAACTTTAACCTAGCTGCAACACAGGCCCCCCTCTAGTCTTGGTGTGTCTCCAGCCAGGCCCCTCGTTATGGCCAGAGTGACTTTTTAAGGTATCCTGGTCACAGACACAACCCTTTCAAGTTCCCAGGCTGCCTGCAGAGAAGCTGCTTGGCATTAAATCCAAACCCCTTAGGAGGGAGCCCACTGACCTCAGCTGCATTTTCATTTCCTTGCTACTCTGAATGTGCTTCGCACATTGATTTTTTTCTCTGTCCAGAATGTTCTTCCCTCCCAGCCCCCAATTCAAATGTGTCCTTTGGGATCATCTCACTGAGAGCCTTTCCTCACTTACCAGGCTGGCTAGGGGCCTCCTCTCTCCTTATGTTCCTCTTTGTGTCTCCTTCCCTCCATTTTCAGTCAGGGAGCTCTTAGAAGAGGCCAGGATGGGAACAGAGTAATTCCTGGGATTAGGCCGGGCCAGAGAGAGTTTTGGGAAATGTCTATTAAATGGCTAACTCAGCAAGTCTAACAGCTGAAGATGCTAAGAGTCCAGTATTTTCCAGCCTCAGCCCCTGAGGCCCACCCCCTTGTCCTGGCTCCCAGCAGCCACCAGGAGTCACCAGCTGCTTAGTGTCTGCTGAGCCATTCTCCAGTCTCCTGGGATTCATGGCTGGAAAGGCCAGTGCTTCCAGCAGCCACCAGTACTGCGTGCTTGTGTGTCAGGCACAGTGCTCTACTTTTCAGGCAGTGTCTTATTTGTTTCTCTCAAGCTCTTTGGGAGGTAGTTTCTTTCTTTCATAGGTGATAAAATTGACACTCAGATGAAGTATTGTGAGATCACACAGCTGGCGCAGCTGGGAAGGCTGTCCCTCCACCTAGCCTTTGAAGTTGGTAGCAGAGAGGGTGAGGAGAGAGTCCTGGGGCTAAAAGCCTCTCTAGGCCTTCAGTATCCTCTGGCTTATAGGTCTGCGTACCTTCCAGGTTTTCAGTCCTCAGGTACTCGGGCTGCCTGCCTGAGTTGGGTCTCTAATGACAAAACTGAAATGGCCTTTCCCTTGCTGTGCACGTGGGCTGAGGCCCAGAGAGGGCCCAGGGTTTTGTGCAGGGTCACACAGCAGAGATGGGATAAAAAAACCCAGGACTCCCGCTTTTCTGAAAACTGCTCTCAGGTTCTACAGGGATGGGCTGGCCTGGTCTGTTCCAGGCTCTGCTCCCAGTGGTCTTCCACTGAGAGACCTTGGGCAAATCACAGTGTCTTCCGGGGTCAGGGAGGATTTTCCTCACCTGTGACACTTGCAGTCCCAGAGCTCTGGGCCTCACTAGAGGTGACACAGCTCTTCCCTGGGGCTGGTCTGCAGGCAGGAGTACTGCCTTCTCTGTCTGCCCCACCCAATCAGGCTTGAGTGAACCTGAGACTGGACAGGGAGAAACAACCAGAAGCCCTCATTCTGGGCTCCTGCTGCCCCTTGGTCATGTCCCTCGAAGACACACCTTAGCTGGAATCTGCTATTCCTGAGTCTTCCCCACCAGATGTGAGACCCTTGGTGATGGGGATGAGATCTGAGTCATTTATGTCTCCAGTGCCCAGAACAAGACCTGGGCAGTTTGAATTTGATATCCAGTGGTGATTGAATAGAGGTGGTCATGGCCCTTAAGAAGTTCTCTGGAAGAATCCTGGTGGCACCAGGTGTGGACCCACCTGTGGAGAGTCAGCATACCGTGTCTGTGTACAGGTTTTCTTCCTCTGAACACACATCTACTCGTCAAACATATTTCCGTCTTCTCTGCACATTATTTCAGTTAATCCTCCTGTATTTTAGGACATTTGTATTGTCTTCTCATTCCCACTTTACAGATGAGGAAAGCAAGGCCCAGAAAGATGAAGGGGTGAGCCAGGCCATAGCTGATCAGGGTGGCCAGGGGCTTGAATACAGGACTTCTGACCAGGCTCCTCCCCTACCCCTCACAGGAGCAAGGGGGTGACGAGAACAAGAAGGCTGCTTAGGTGTTTAACACAGTGCGGAAAGCGTGTGAACCCTAGTTGTGGTTTCATTTCTGTTGTTTCAGGAGAACACTCCAGGAAAATATTCCCAGACCAGAGCTCTCAGAAACAGACCTGGCAGAAGTACTTCACTTGTTTTTTTGGCCAGTGGGACCAGGGGAAAATGGTCCAGGAACAAGATGCTCTTTGGCATTCACAGGGTTCTTGGCAGATCAACAGTGACAGAAGAGTCTAGGAGGAAACTTAACACTGCTTGCGTCAAGTTGTAGGATTTCAGGACAAATGTCAATTCTCTTTCTTCTAAACTAAGATTTCTGTAACTTGGTTGTTTTTGTCATGAAAAGCTTCTTTGTAACGAACAAAATAAATGCAAAGATTCAGAACAGCTAGATTTTGTTGGGAAGCCACTCAAGTCAGGCAGTAGCCCCCTAACCGACAGCTGTGGCTGGCCTTGGGCAGGGAGTGGACACAACTGCCTGGGATGTGATCACCATCCAGAGGATGGTTCGCTTTCTCCTGGGGTGGGGGTGGAGGCCTGAGAGTCCAATGGCTTGAATTTTCAATTTCTGACCATCCTGAGAAGTCTGTGTGTTAGTCTGTGATCTTTCTGTGTGGTGTTTTCAGTGTGTCTAGGAACTGAGCTGATCTAGCTTAACAGAAGAGTTGGATAAGCCTTTGGAAATCATCTCATTCCACTCCGTTCAAAGCTGGGGATGCAAAAGCCAGAGGGGAAGGTTGTCCCCATCAGGTGGTGGCAGGGGTAAAGCCAGATGACATCCTCCTACTTGCCTCTCTGGCTGGCCTGTGGGTCAGGGGTGGGTCAAAGGTCAGAGAGGAAAGGGATCCAGGCTTCACTGTTTGACAGTTAATTCTTTTGAAGGAGGCCAAAATTTTGCTGGGGTGCTGGGGTGGCAGTTAGTTTAACTCTGTCCCCCGGTCAAGACTAACCCTCTGATGCCAACAGCAGTCTCAAATGTGGTATTCAATGTACCCTCCCATATTTCTGTGGAACATTCCTTCCCTTGACAGCCCTGTGTGACTATGAGGCTGGAAGAGAGCAAGGACCCGAGCAGTGAAGGGAAGGTCACGGCAGGTGGGGGCGGGTGACAGTGAGGAATGTTGGTGGTGACCACCTGGTGTCACAGGCTCCATGCATCCTTCTTGGATCCACAGTATTATCCTCAGGTTTCCACCAGGATGGAGCCTCGGTTCCCATAGCCATCAAGTGGGAGTCAGGATTTAACTCGACCTTCTGAATCCAAAGTCCATGCTGCCATCTCTCATGCTGCTGGTGGGAGTGTCAACAGATACCATTATTTTGGAGGCCAATTTGGCAAAATCTAACAAAACCAAATGCTCATATAGCTTTCTAACTCTCAAATTACATATTTAGGAATTTACCCAATATTTAAAAAAAATTTTTTTTTTAATTTATTTATTTGTCAGAGAGAGAGGGAGCGAGCGAGCACAGGCAGACAGAGTGGCAGGCAGAGGCAGAGGGAGAAGCAGGCTCCCTGCCGAGCAAGGAGCCCGATGTGGGACTCGATCCCGGGACGCTGAGATCATGACCTGAGCCGAAGGCAGCTGCTTAACCAACTGAGCCACCCAGGCGTCCCTACCCAATATTTTTATTGGGACAAATTTATAAAGAATGATGTACGAAGATGTTGTTTTCAACTTGCTAATGGCAAATGGATGGAGACAACCTAAACATCCATCACTATAGCAGGCTTAAATTATGATACATCCAAACCATGGAATAGAAGAGAGCCTTCAAACAGAATGAGGGAAACCTAATTATATAATCCCATGTATATAGGAAGGCAATGTGTACGTGTATAAGTTTTATGCACAGAAAATAATCTGGAAGAATACATATTGCACATAACCAGCTCTGAGAAGAAGAGAACCGTGGGGTCCCTCCCTAAACAGACTGAGCCCGGGCCCTCAAATGTGGCTGTGGGCAGCCAGAGGGACTAGGCCGTTAACTGGGAATTTATTTCCTCCTCTCTGTATCTGTTTTATGGTTTTAAAAAGGAAGGCCTAGGAATGTCTTTATAAAAAGCATTGTCTGTTTGGGAAGGTCTATTTACCCAAATCTTTATATGGAAACTTAGAAAACTTAATTTCTTTTTTTTTTTTATTATTCAACATTTTATACATAATAAATACAAACTTTTTACAGCCACTGTAAAGAAAGCACATCTGCACAGAGGCACTCCCTCCGAGCCTGGCCCTGTGCACTGTGATGCTGGATTATATGTCCTGGAGGGAGGGGTTCTGTTTAAAAAGGAGGCATATTTTTACAGCTTTTGTGTTTTTTTTTTTAAATAAAATTAGCAGCTCTTCCAAAAAATATTTTAAAATATAACGAAAGATTTCAAATGACTCTCTGAGAATGTGGAAAATCCAGATTCAAGGACAATTTGGCTAGCTAAAGAGAGAAGACAAGACTGGGTAGCGAGAACTGCCTGATTTAAGCACTTGGAGGACTGTTTAAAGTGCTTTGAAGATTTTTAACATGTCAGAGAACTTTAAAATCTTAAAAAAGCCACCCTTTTCATTTCTTTTTTAAACTTAAGAACAAGTTTGATAAACACAAAAAGACCTCAAATAGATCAACAGGTTAAGAAATGCAAAAAACAAAATAAAAACCCCAAATCACAGAGAAGACTCATCACTGGGTACTGTCACTGAAGTGATCAAACGACTAACTGAAGATTTCTCCAGCTATAACCTGACTTTTGGTCAAAAATCCCATGGGGACATTTGGCAAGCATTTCAAGTTTTTAAAGATTCTTAGGAGGGATGGAGTTTCCAAAGCTTAATACAACTTTTAGACTGAATTCTGCAAATTTGATTTCTTAAGGAAAAAAAAAAAAGCAACTGCAAAACCCCCTCATCGCTGGGTTCAGCTCTCCCTATCTTCCACAAGAGGTGGAGCGCCCACAGAGACCTCCTCGGGGCCGCCTGCCCCCGCGAGCTCTCCAGCCTGTGGAAAACGCTCCTCTTGGCTCTCCTGGTGACAGGGAGAACTTGTCAGTCTGCACTTGTGTGTGGTGTGCCATCCTTTAGTCCTTCTGCATGGGCAGCTGGTTTCCTCCATGAGCCACAGGTTCTTCCTCCCAAGGGAACGTTGACCTGGGGAGCTGGGAAGCTGTACTTTCTGTGGGGTTTGGCTGCTGGTCTGGAGCAGCCGCAGGCTGGCTGGCTGGGCTTGGAAGTAAAACAGCGCGAGGGGCCTCCCCAGTAGAGAAGCTCAACAAGGGAAGTATGTGTCCCCAATTTATCTAGAGGTTCAGACTCTAAAGATATTGATCAGAAGAATATATGCTGCAAAAATTAAGATGAAAAAATACCCAAATACAAAAAGAACATTAAATCAGCTTGTTTCAGATCCGGAAGCTCCATTTCTGCTTCAGCCGCAGCCTCCTTTCTCTTAGTCTATGTGATGGATCAGATTTGGCTATGAATGCAGCCCCTCCGTATTAGCTCCACTAACACTAAATGAATGGCGTAAATATTAATACAAGGACACTGTTACTGTTTTAAATCTGTTAGCTGTGGAAGAGATGTGCATTAATGCAACTGGCAATAAACTCAGGGCAGTCCACTTTTTTTCCAATAAGGTTTCACTTTCTCAGTCTGGGGACTAACTGTGGGGAGGAGCCAGCCTCTCCTGAAATCCCTCCTTCTAGTTCCTTATGTAGCCAACATGATCTGATTAAACTCAATCAGACGAGCAAAAGCCACTTGAAGAAAGATGAGGATCTTTGCCACATCCTTGTGGCCACAGTAATATACTGTACGAGTGCCCATGATCAGTTTCTCTTTGACCGTGCCCCGAATGAGGCCTGGTCTCAAGTCTCATATAAAAATGGACCACTGATAGGCCTGAGGGCTGTCCCCCTCTGCTTCTAGGGCCCACTAGGCTTTGTGCTATGGTAGGAGAGATGACATAGAAAATGACAACAAAAAAAGGCACAAAATATTCAAAACGTGGGAGGAGTGCACCCGGTCCCATGCTCCTCCTTGTTTTTGCTCTGTTCAAGAGTCATCATCATGCAAAGGTGCCTAAAGAACAAGAATGGCCAAACGCCAAGCCTGGCCTTGATTGTAGCAGTAATGGCTGGGTAAACCCATCATCACACCAGTGTGATTTCTACATCCTCAATCTTCTCTGCCGGCCTTCGGTGGTTCTGTGTAGGTGGAGGGGGAGCTGCCCGGACCTGAGCAGGAAACAAATACATGGATCGTCAGTCAGCTTCCTGATTCGGTGCCTGAAGCAGCCACATCCCAACAGGTCAGTTTATCCACAGTCATAGGCACCCCAGGGGTCTCAAATGCTCTGAAACATGAAAGCATGTGCTTCCAAAGTAATTCTCTCTATTTTTCACACCAAGGAGTTACTGTTCTGTTGAAATGTGGAACCCACAAATCAGGTTCTTGCCTCAGCTGAAAGCTTCATGGGCCTAAGAGTCACCATAGCCCTAAAAGCCTCATCCAAAGCAAAGGCCTGGAAGTAGAACCTAGAGAGAGCAATGCTTAGAGAACTGAACATCTTTCAGCCTGTCTTGGAAGGAGAGCTGCATGAGATAAGACTAGAGAGGTGGCCTGGGGTGAAGTCATGAGGCCTCCTAAAGCCATATTAAGAAATTTGAGCTTTACTCTATGGGCAAAAAAGAGGCTTTGGTGGATTTTAAACAGCAGTAGCAAAGGTATGAAAGGATGACTGGGATAATAGTTTGGAGAAGAGGGGGGTGGTGGGCAAGAGTATAGGTAAGAAGACGATTTAGGAGGCTCTTATGGTCAAGTGAGAGTTGATGTTAGCCTGACCTAGCCATTGGTGGGGTTGGGGGAGAGAAAAAGAGACTTGACAGTTGTCTCCAAGGTAAATGTGGCAGGATTTGGTGATGACTATTTGTGGGAGGCAGGGCCAGGGAGCTATCAGGAGTGATGCCAGAGGGGGTTCCACTCACTAAGGCAATATGAGAGAAGGAGCATGTCTGGGAGGGAGGACAACTAATCCATTGTTGCTGAGTTTGGGGCTCTGGTATGTACACACTGAGAAGTCCACAAGACTGAAGCTCAGGGAAGAGACTGGATTGACAGTTATAAGTCTGGAAGTTGTCAGTAAATGAATGGTTATCAAAGCTATGGGAATAGATGAGTTGGCATAGGGAGAGCGAGTTTAATGACTTCAGGATAAGCAGCCCATGGAAGAACCCCAAGGAGCATCAGCAGAGATGGGCTGAAGCAGAGAAACCTATACAGGTCAGTGAAAAAGAAAGGGCCAGAGAGCTGAAAGCAAATGAGGAAAGGGCTGTGGAACAAACTGGCTCACTTCTCCCCATTCCCACCCATACCCAGCAGTCTATGCTGCCATCTCCTCTTGCTTGGACCACTGCTCCAGCCTCCTAATGGCTCCACATGTCTGTTCTGCCACCTTCCATTCACTCTCACTTAGCTGCCATAGCAATGTTTCAGAAATGCAAAACCAGTCGCATCCCTGTCCTGCTTACAACTTTGCAATGGCTTCCTATTACACTTAGGATAAAGAGCCCAAGTCTTTAACAATACTCAATACATGTCTGAATGAACGAAGCCAAAGGAAGTGAGTGGTTCAAGGAATGGTGTCAAATGCTGATAAGCAGTTCAAGGAAAATAAATGCACTGGGTGCGTGTGGGAAAGTTATGACCTTGGAGCCGTTTCACAGGGAGGTCGGGGGAAGGAGTCGATGGCACGGAGTGAAGGGTGAGTAGAGGTGATTATTTGTAAGAGTAGATTCTCCTTGAGAACAGAAGCTCTTAAACATCAAAGCATGAAGTATATCTCATTTCATCTCTGTTCCTCAAAAGAGGCCAAATATAAGCCTGGAAAATAGGTTCTCAATAAATGGTCGCTAAGAAAAAGTGCTCTTGTTTCACAGTTAGACCACTTTGACGCTCACAGAGCTTGTAGTTAAAAACACTTCCATGGCTATCTCACTAGGGTTCAGTGAGAAAAGTGTCAGTGTAGACTAGACCTTCCAAGATGTGCTGATTTTTATAGCCTTCATTTTTTTTTTAAAGATTTATTTATTGGAGAGAGAAAAAAAGAGCACTCGCATTCACAAGTGGGGGGAGGAACAGAATCCTCAAGCAGACTCCCTACTGAGCGAGAAGTCCAAGGACACAGGGCTCAATCCCTTGACCCATGAGATCAAGACCTGAGCCAAAGTGAAAAGGTCTAAGCTTAACCGACCGAGCCCCCCAGGCACTCCTATAGCCTTCATTTTTTTTTTTTTAAAGATTTATTTATTTATTTATTTGAGAGAGAGGCAGTGAGAGAGCATGAGCGAGGAAAAGGTCAGAGGGAGAAGCAGACTCCCCGTGGAGCTGGGAGCCTGATGCGGGACTCGATCCCGGGTCTCCGGGATCATGACCTGAGCCGAAGGCAGCCGTCCAACCAACTGAGCCACCCAGGCGTCCCAATAGCCTTCATTTTTAAGAGTTCTTTTTACCGTCCCCATCCCACCTGACCCTTGCATGGGGGAATGAGCGTAGCACAGGGGCCACAGGGAGACATTAGTTTTTAACTTTCAACTTAGAAAAACTGTGCATTCTGTAACCCTGCCAGATAAGAGACTTACAGGTCGCAGTTTGCCATATGAGCTCTCAGGAGTATGCCTTGATGCCTGTGAAAATCCCGGCGATTCGGCAAGGAAGCTGTTTTCTAAGGGAAGGAACCAAGCAGCTCATTTTATTTGTGGTGTTGAGCAATAAGAATGCTACTGCAGATCTGTCTGCTCTTCAGGTGAACATGTGGATTTCTGAATGAAAATGAATTTAGATCCGTGCCAGGAGAACCCTTACCATTTGCTGAGGGAGAGCGTGGGAAGTATTGGGAGCTCCTCTTGTCTGGGCTGGGGTAAGGGCTGCTGGGAGGCTGGTCGTACAGCGGCAGTGGAGGCAGGGAGCCCGGCGGCTTGGGGGAAGGAGAGATCTGCCACAAAGGAGAGAGAAACTACGAAGTGCTCACACCTCAGGAAGGAGAGGCCAGCTGGCTTCTCTGACTAACTCAAACATACTACTTTTCTCTGCAGCTCAGAGAGAACTATACACAATTTTTGTCGGCCTCATTAGAAGCATGTGAGCTTAGGATAACAACCCCAAACCTGATTTTGTGATGCATTTAACTTTTTCCTCAGAGATCTCATTACCTACTGATTACAGTTTATCATAAACAGTCATCAGGTCAAACGATTCTCTAGAGTTCTACTGAAAATCTACTAACTCGGTCAATTCAATAAATCAAGTGAAGAACAAAGAAAGGGGACAAGTTCTATTTTTTTGTGAAAATAAAATAACTGGCTGTCTCTGACTTCCTCAGGTTTTGTAAACGTCAGACTAAGTGGTCACAATGTCACACAAACAAGGTGGAGAGACATGTTCCTTCTGGTCCTGGATCTGCCGGGCCTGCAGTGACCCACCCGATTTAGGGGTTTCCTGTGAAGTCAAGTTTTGCTATGATGAGCTGAGCCCAGAGCCACATCAGTATAAGGGGGCTCCGGCAGGCTCATTAGTCCTCTAAAAAGGACTGGCAGGCAGGCTCTGCCAGCGATGGAAAGAGCAGTATTTTCAGTCCCTAAACTAACTACAGAGACAATACATCCCTCTCTGGTTTCTGTCTTTCTACCAAATCATTCTTTTGTATGTCACATACAATTTATCCTTTCAGTTAATTGATTCAGAGCACAGAAAGTGGACAAATGGAGGTGTAATACAGCCATTACCCAGGAACCGGGTTGGTGAGTCTCTGCTTTTCCAAACTCAGTTTTGCAGAAACCTGGCAACAGAGGGCTGGAGTGGGAAGGTGGGGCTGAGACTGTAGCCCCAGTCTGCATGGGTTAACTACCGCTTGGGGGCAATTTTCTTTAAACACCTTTAAATTCAGTTTTCTTTCCTCTCACGTACCTGAATCTCTCTCATCCGCGGAGTGTCACCATTTTCTGAGGCTGAAAGTTCTTCTACTAGCACAGATGGGAAAACTCCAATCCGCCCACTGAATTCCCCTTCCCAGAAGCCATCATCATCCTGGTTTTCTTTGTTCAAGATTCGGATGATTGCTCCCTCAGGAAAGGATAATTCATCATCTGTCTGACCCTCATAGTCATAAAGTGCTTTCACGAAACAGACTAGGTAGCAAGAGGGAGAAAAATGCATAAGGACGTGGACAGCCAGGTTCTTTCTGCAACCACCCCTATGCTCACGTGACAACTAAAGACCATCATACAGGGTGACAGTACAGCAGTCATTTTTTTACTCACTGAAGATCAACTTCAGGGTTCTACTGTTATTTGGTCTACTGTGACCAAATAACAGAAAACATAGAACAGGAATAAAGTTTTGCTTTTTAACCCACTGAAGGCTGACTCCAGGGCAATACTGCTTAGGCCAAATGTGACCGAATAAAGAGTGCCTTGTTTCAGTCTTTACCACTGGCATCTCCGTTGAGGCTGCCTGAAACGAGCTCGGCCTCCGTGGAATTGCTGGATGTGTGTGACCGACTGTCCAAAGCAGCCAAGGACTGCAGCATGCTCAGTAGACTGTTCGAGGTGGGAAACTGTAGGTACTTTTCTGGCACATAACCCACTTGGCCAACTTTATTTCGAGCCTGAGTAAAAGACATGTGACAAAATAGGTTTGCACACACAATCTGGACAGGGCAAAACAGGATCCAAAACAAACTCCTAAAAATGTCATGAGAAGGGGCGATATGAGCAAAGGAATATACCTTTACCCAGTCTTCCATATCTCCATCTTCAATCACTTCTAACACCTCATGTTCCTCAATGGTCAACTCATCTGGTTGAGAAGCCTGCAATGTAGGATGGTCATGGACAAAATTAAAAAGGTTAGATAAAGAGCAGATGTGTGCTGGTCATAACAAAAACTGGGGATCAAAATACTGAAATGATTTTGGAAAACATACTGAACATAAAAATTTAAGGGTTGTAAAACTACTGCAATGAGGTGAAGTTTTGCTTTAAAAAACTAAACGAAATAAAGCCACAACAAAAACGAGAAACGGAATCTTCAAGAGGCCATCAGGTGCCGTGAACACAGCACTCTGCTGGAAGCAGGGGACCGGGGCTCCGGCTCCAGCTTACGTATCTAGTGGTTAGATTATTCAACTTCTTGATGCCTCCATTTCTTCAAAATGACAATCCTGCCATTCTGGGGAGGATGGGAGGGTCAGTGTGGGATGAATAAGCTGAGAACCATGAGGATCTGGGAAGCACAGGCAGGGCAGCAAGCATGGCATCAGAAGTGCGCAGAGCACTGCATGGAGGTGCGGACTGTGAAAATGCAAACAGCTATGTACATGGACCGGATGACAGCTTGAGCAGTGCCGAGAACTGATCTGGAATCACTGTCTGATAAACATTGGCCAAGAGAAGAAAGCTGGGAAGGAAATGACTGAGACTGGTCACAATTTGGATTTCTTATGGTCTAGCTTAACTGTGGAGACTGGGCTGGTCCACTGAGATGCTTCTGTACAAGCTGCTAATTTGGATAGTTTTATTATCTCTGACCACAGGAACCCCCCAGCACCGGCCACCCCAATACTGTTCCTGAGACTGCAGAATCAGAGCAGACACTCAGGGGCTCTGCAGAGGGGCTGGAGAGAAACTGTGTGGCTGTGCTTCCTAAAGAGACTTGCTGTCACATGTAACAGGGAGAGGCCTGCTGGCATCTTCTGGCTCTCTGGTGAACAGGCTTAAAAGCATTCCCCAAGTCCCAAGATTAGTTACAACTATATAACCAAACTATAAGACCACATAGTTTTTCAAATATCACAATCTCCAAGTGTATATCATCTCCAAGTTACACAAGCAAAAATAAGGCAAGATAATGGGTCACTTTATTAAGACTCATTTCCCATTTCACGTGCATTATAATATTTCATCAAACCCAGATTCTGGATGTTGCCACAGCTTCTTGAGATGTTTGAATAGTATTGAAAATGGCTGACCAGTCACAGAAATCCTCCAGGACCAGAATTTTAAGTAAATTACCTGATTTCAAAACTGAGGGGAAAAAAAGCTCATTGATTCATGACAGCTTTTCCAACGGAATTTCTTTGCTAAGCTGAAACTGCACTATGCTTTGACTACACCAGCAAAAGGCAACAATATAACAGACATTTTCCCTAATTCCGTGGCAAAACTTAAAAAAGTTATCGATACAACGGGACTTTTGTGTGTGTGTATCCTTCAAAGCAGGAAGGATAAGAATACCTTTAAATATACTGTTGCCCTTGTAAAAACGTCATGGCGTGCCATGCAAGTTGTTGATGTTATATAATATCAGCGGATGCTAGGTTGATCACATCATCCCCAAACAGTGACTAAGTCTTCCACTTGACAAGGTCAAGTCCTCTGCAAGGATCTCAAGATTCTACAGAACTTGGTCACCGCGGGTTCTCAATGCTTTGGACCCACACACTATTCCCTGTTCTCTGGAACACACTGTTATTCCTTGCCTTTATGCTTTTCCAAGGCTGTTTCTTCTTTTTCCAGGCCCCACTCCCTCTTTCCCATCTGGTGAATAGATTTAGATGATTGCGGATTCAAGTCCAGCTTTAGTCTGTTTCTAAGGGCAAGTGACCGTAAGACTTCTCTGAGTCTCAGTTTTCTTTTTTATTCCTATTAGAATGTAAGCTCCGTGAAGGCAGAGATTTTCATCTGTATTCATCCGTGCCATATCCCCAAGCATAGAAAAGAGCACAGGATGTTACATGGAAGGTGCTCAAATAATATTTGTTGAATAAATGTGTTGGTTGATAGTACCTTCCATATTGCGTCATTGAAGAGCTTAGAATAACATACATATGGTACCAGGCACACAATACCTCACAGATGGTAGCTAGTACTATTACTCATGATTTGAGAACCCGCTATTATGTTTTTCCAGACCACCCACAATGAGTTGGTGGCTTCTTCCTCCTTTTGTTGTGTACCTCTCTAACTACCATGAACTACCATGGCACTCTGCTTAGTTGTTTGCTCTTGTAGGGTTACTGCAGGAAATGTAATTTTTCTCATGTATCCCAACTAAAGAGAGCAAGTGGTCAGGAAATGCTTATTAAAGAAACACACGCTCTCACACTGCCTCCTGAAGTCCTAATACCCTGTGACAACCACAACTCTAGAAGCAGCCCTGTGCTCCATTCCCACCACTCTTTCTCTAAATCTCCCATAGTCTTTTAAAACAATGTACTTTTTCCTGATTAAAATAATACATCTTCCTTGTAGAAAAGCTAGAAATATGTATAATTGAAATCTTAAGGTACATGTAATCTGGCATTTTACTCTTCTGGCACAACATATCATTTCTTCTTGCATAACAAACCTCTTATTAATGTAATTTTTAATTATCTTCATAATGTTTTATGCATATTACTATATTATATGAATGGTTAATTTATTTAGCTATTTCTTTATTAGATAGCCAACTCTGAGCTATTATAAAATGGTTCTATGACGAAGGAACATTTTGTATCCAAAACCTGTTTTCTATATTGTGGATCATTTCCTTAAGATATGTGCTAGTAGGGCCAAAGTTTACAAGAATTTTTAAGGCTTCTGAATCTAATCCTTAAATATAACTTTTCTTTGTTTGCACCAGATTAATCCAGGCCTCCTTTCCAGGTCTGGACTATAGGAACCACCACGAGACTTACAGTTCATTTCTCTCTAATCTGTCCTGTATAGTATCTAATACCATGGCCCGGATTACCTTTTTTTTTTAAAGATTTTATTTATTTATTTGTCAGAGAGAGAGCGAGCGAGCACAGGCAGACAGAGAGGCAGGCAAAGGCAGAGGGAGAAGCAGGCTCCCTGCAGAGCAAGGAGCCCGATGTGGGACTCGATCCCAGGACGCTGGGATCATGACCTGAGCCGAAGGCAGCCGCCCAACCAACTGAGCCACCCAGGCGTCCCAGCCGGATTACCTTCTTAAAAGCCAATCTGATTTTAGGACATCCAAAGGTTCCTACCAGTCAGGATAAAAACCATACTTCAGTCTGGTCTACAAGGCCCTTTACTATCTGTCAGTAAACATCTTTATTTCCAGCTGATGCCCCCCCCATTATTGAATGCAACATTTCCCGAGCACCCCGGACTCTCATCAAACTGGGTCCCTGTATCTGCTGTTCTTTTTGCTTAGAAAGGCTCTTTCCCTTCTCACTTTATTTAGTAAGATCTTATTCATGGCCTAATTTAAGTGCCATCTCATCTATGAAATTTCTCCTATAACAAGAAAGATTTGCAATTTTAACCTCTACTATAAATATTTTAATACATACTCTATTTTTCAGCTTAATGTTTACTGCCTCCAGACTATCCATTCTGCAGGGGGAGAGGGGCCAGGAATTGTGTCACAATAATTCTTGCATCCCTGAAACTTGGGGCACTAAATGTTTGTTCAGTGATTAACTAGTTAAATAGATTTTTATTAGTCTGCTTTATGATAGGAACATGTCTGGCATATGCCAATAGAGGGAATGTTGGATGGATGTGAGCTATTTATAGTCACTCAGACTCTTGGGTTCCTCTCCATTTAAGGACCTTAAATTTTAATTCTGGAACTTCAAAGTAAATATAATGTTGGGAGGTGAGCTGGGAAAACATTCCCAACCCTAGTATTATCGTACTTTATAACACCTTTCCAACGATCTCAGAAGATGCCTTGCAATTTTCAAAAGATTATCAAAATGGTTTACTTTGGAAAAAAACCCCAACCCTTTTAGAAAAGAGGTAAGTGTTCATGATTTAAGTATATAATGAAAGGATGTCAAACTAAAAGGTCTGATGTTGAAGAGTAGATACTGCCAAGTTTTGGCCTTTCAGGGACAGTGGGAGTGAGACCGTCTCCCATGTATGACCGTTGAAGATTCTCTTCAGACGCTTCCTCTACTGTTGTTCCTTAAGCACTGGGTGTCCATCAGCATGGGAGCTAGAGGACAATTCATTTGTTTATGCCTCCCTTGCATCATTCATTTGTTCGTCCCACAATTATTTACTGAGGACCTGCTGTGTGCTAGGTACCATCCCGCTTGTTGAAGACACACAGACAGGGTACACAGACACAGACAAGGTTTCTGATTTTATGGCCCTTTAGTGGGGAGTCAGAAGAAAGAAGTATGAAAACAAGTAAGATTAAGTTTGGCTGGTGATGACTGCTATATCGTAAATAAGAGAGGGAAAAGGGCAATGGGAAGAGAGTAGTAAATGAGAAGTTGGCTTGTATTTAGGTTCTCAGGGGAGACCCGAGGAGGCACTATTTGAGCTAAGCCTCAATGAAGAACAGTATGCAGCCAACCAAAATTTGGGGAAAGATGGTTCTAGGTAGAGGGAGCAGCAAGTGCAGAGTTGTCAAGTTAGGAAGGAGCACCGTGCCACAGTGGCTAATGTGTGGTGACTGGTCTGGTTGGGGGAATGGTCTGGCATGAAGCTGGGAGACTGTCAGGGTTCATTCAGATCAATCTGAAAATTATAGACTCTAGGAAGAGTTTGTTTTTCTATGTGTGACAGAAAGCTTACAAAAGGTTTTTAGGCAAGGGAATAAAATAATCTCCTTTATGTGTTAAAGATAATTCTGGTTGCAAAGTGGACAATGGACTGTTGGGAGGGAGGTGAGTATGTAGAAGGAATGCTAATATGGTTTGTTTTTTTTTTTTAAAGTAACTGAAGTAATGGCCTAGACCAAGATAGTGAAAAGTTAATGGATTCAGTATATGTTTTGGAGGTAGAGTCAACAAGGCTGGCTGATAGACTGGATGAGAGGAGGGAAACTCAATTTACTTTTTATGAGTAAAAAAGTTTATGTGAAAGTAGAACAGAGGTGAGAGAGGTGAAGAACTATTATACCACCTCAGGGTTGCTGGGGAGTGGGAGGGGAGGGATGGGTGGTTGGGTGATGGACATTGGGGAGGGTATGTGCTATGGTGAGTGCTGTGAATTATGTAAGACTGATGACTCACAGACCTGTACATTATATGTACATTAAATAATACATTATATGTTAAAAAAAGAACTATTACACCAAATCAAGTCTTGAAATTCTGGCATCTATTTATCTAGGCCCCTGCTTACCATGAAAACAAGAGGTGGTTAGTAAAGTTTAACAAAACTGTTCTGTAAATCAATTTCCTTTTAGTATCAGTTTGGAGAGTCATCCTAATGGAGGGTCTTGTGCCAAAGCAGGCAACTGATAATAAGGGTAAGATTACCTTACTGAAAATTTACTAGATATCAGGGACAGTACTAAGTACTCTGCTGTATAAGTGTTATCTCACTTAATCTTCGAACTAGCCCTATTATCCCCATAATATAGGTAAGAAAACCGAGACTCACAGAGACCAAGGGACTAGTATGGTCATATAGCTTTTAAGTGGCAGAGACAGGATTTTAATCCTGGCAGGCTGATATCAGAGCCTAGACTGTTCACCATTATGTTATATTATCTGTAATGTTAACTGAACACCAATTTTATAATAAGCACAGTACAAGAGGCTGGACAGACATAGTCACGTATGTCTTCAGAGTTGCCGCAATTTAATATGAGCAACAGATTAGAGAAATACACACCTTGTAGGAATAAACAACTTTGCAGGTGAGTGGATAATTTCTTAAGGTGCCAGAAGGGCTGGAACTGCTGTCATCAAAAACATCCATATTGTCTTCAAACTCTTCTCCTTCCTCTTTTTCAGGATCTGCATTAAGCTAGAGAAAATTAGAAGTGAATGGCTAGTTTCCTTACTTCAAAAAAATGGTTGAAAGCAGGAAAAAACACTTAAAACCTGACTATTTCAAAATATAATTTACTTATTCAACTATACACAGAAAACAGTATCTGTTCTCACTTGCATTTCTCCTGTTATGAAAAGACAAGATTTTTTTTTTCAAGATTTTGAGAGAGAGTGAGCATCCACGTGCACATGTGACAGCAGGGTGGGGGGGTGGCAGAGGGAGAGGGAGAATCTTAAGCAGGTTCCACACCCATCATGGAGTCCAACACGGGGCTTGATCTCATAACCCTGAGATCATGACCTGAGCTGAAACCAAGAGTTGGAAGCTTAACCGGCTGAGTCACCCAGGCGCCCCTAATATTTTTTTTCATTTTTTTTTCCATTGAGGCACTTTATTTGCATGAATATATTACATCCCTAGAAAGAGGATCCCAGAATTTTCCCTCTTGTGTTTCTGTCTTGCTTCTTCATGGTTCATGATGGCAGCTGAGGTTGTCAGTACAATGAAACCAAACTGGCAGGATGGGAGCAGGCTCTTCGGCTATTTTTCTAGATCTTTCAGTTGTACACCAAATCTGGGGCTGATCACTCCATACTTGTTTAACTGCCCATGAGGTTCACAACAATTTTTCCAGCTCTGTGATTATTAGTGATTTCAAATTCACCAATATAACCAGGCTTCACCATCACAGTGAGAAACTGGATGATGACTTTGGAATGTGGCCTACTAAAAACCTGACATTTTGCCTCTTTTCAGCATTGTTACTTCTCTTGAGAGCACGTGCCAAGACATTCCTATGCACAATAATGGCAGCATGGAAAGTTGCCAGAAAGCAGATTTTATTTTCAACTATTCTCTACATGCAATGTGGGGCTCAAAATCACAACCCCGATATAAAGAGTTGCATAAAAAACAAACAAACAAACAAACAAGAGTAAAATGTCTTTCAAATATATAAGAAATGTTTAACAGTGTCCTTTTTCTTTTCACTGTTAAATACTAATAAAGGCCTCTTACCATTTTAAACTGATCATATGGGGAAATGTTCATGCTACCAAGGATTTGGAGAAACAGGCTCTCCTCTATTGTTGGTAGAAATGTAAACTGATATGTCCTTAAAAAAAATCAGCCTACTAAAATTAAAAACTACCATATCACCTGATCTAGCAACTTCACTTTTGTGAATCTCTTATGGAGAAGTAAAAGCAACAGGAGGTAAGACTGTAGATCTTATTCAACTTACAATGGGGTTATGGCCAAATAAACCCATCATAAGTCGAAAAATATCCCGAGTTGAAAATGCATTCAATACACTTAACTTACTAAACATCATAGCTTAGCCTAGCCTACCTTAAATGTGCTCAGAACACTTACATTAGCCTACAGTTGGGCAAAACCACCTAATACAAAGACTATTTTGTAAAAATAAAGTGCTGAACATCTCATGTAATTTACAGATGGTCCCCAACTTACAATGGTTTGACTTACAATTTTGTGATAGTGCGAAAGCAATACACATTCAGTAGAAAACATACTTGAAATTTTGATCTCTTTCCAGGCTAGTGATATGTGGTACAATATTCCCTTGTGATGCTGGGAAACATGGCCACATGTTTCCAGCCACAAGGCCATGAGGGTAAACAAGGGACCCTCGCAACCATTCTGTACCCATGTGATGATTCCACTGTTCATGTCCAGCACAGTATTCAATAACGGTTTGTAAAAATGTATTTACCTAGAGTACTATTCATGATATTATAGTACAAATAGTATTTATGTGAACATCAATATCTGACAGGGGGAGGCAGAATAAGAAAAACAAAGACTGGAGAATAGAGATGGATGACTTGTTTTTTATGTAACTCTATACTATCCGAACTATTAGAATAAGCATGTCTTACTTTTTAAACTAAAAATCCAACAGGAAACAAAACAGGCAAAGTTCGTTTGTCTCTAGGTACACATAAGCATTTACTTAACTACTTTTCCCCATGTTCAAACATGAAAAGGCATGCATGTTTACAACATTAAAGATATAAGGACTGGATAGTCGGAATTAGGCCTCACAATAGAATAACTGAAATATCAAATCCCTACAATAAGATGAACACTGCGCGAGCCTCGTAGACATGAAACAAAGGACACACTTTGCTTTGCATGAGCTCATACTCGAGAGTGGAGAAACTGCCACCACCAAACGCTGAGTGTGCAGGGGGGGCCTTTGGAGAAGGTCAGGGAAGATTTGCTGGCTTTCAGCAAGTTGCAAGGTAGAGGCTGCCTATATTGTCCAATTATACTTTCTAACGAATTAAAGTGATTTCTCTTGAGTAATTATTAACGTTTAAAACTGACTCTATTCTTAACTGCTAGTTCCCTAATACAATTCCATAGAGCCTTCTAAAAGAATAAATGGCACCTATTTCCTGTCAAAGGTATTGCCTACATTTCAGAGCCCTTGTAATATTCTCATTTATAACTATTCCTGGAAATTCTTCACAGTTGAGTGAGATAATCATGTGCATCTCATCTTATAAATAACTCATCTAGGGCACCTGGGTGGCTCAGTGGGTTAAAGCCTCTGCCTTCAGCTCAGATCATGATCCCAGGGTCCTGGGATCGAGCCCGGCATAGGACTCTTTGCTCAGTGGGGGGGCCTGCTTCCCCCCCTCTCTCTGCCTGCCTCTCTGCCTATCTGTGATCTCTGTCAAATAAATAAATAAAATCATAAATCACTCATCTATGGTCAGTCAGGTCAGTGATGAAGACTCAGATCTTGACCTTTCAAATCCTTTCAGGCTATGATACCATCATTTTCCAAAAGGGCATTGTGTCATATAAAAGAGGAGGATCGGGTACCTGGATGACTCGGTTGGGCGACTGCCTTTGGCTCAGGTCATGATCCCGGAGTGCTGGGACTGAGTCCCGCATCGGGCTCCCAGCTCCTCGGGGAGTCTGCTTCTCTCTCTGACCTTTTCCTCTCTCATGCTCTCTCACTGTCTCTCTCTCAAATAAATAAATAAAATCTTTAAATAAAAAAGATGAGGATCACATGCTAGAAACTGCCATAAAACATAAACATATTTACATATACTTAGAAAACACTGCTTTCGTACTCTAGTAAAGGTTATAGACATTTAAAAAAATAACAAAAACAAAAAACCCGTAACTGGGCACTGCAACAAAACAACACAAAACACCCATACATCTATAAAAACTAAAATTAAAGCCAATGTGGGTAGAACATGTTTCCAAAAATATATAAGGAATGTTAATATGCACTGTGCTGTGGCACTGGGAATCAATCCAAAACATTTTCTCTTGGCAACACTGATACTAAACATTCCTTTCTTTCCCCTTTCTTCTGAGTTCATTGTTTGATTCTCATGGAAGGGAATGAAAAGTTGCAGTGACAGCAACAGGGGTCAGGGCCATGTGCTTTTTCATCACTCCAGCAGCTTTCCAAAGTATGTCACTGATGAATAACTTCTGCCTTTTCCCTTTTTCACCCTCTGTAACTTCACTGTTACAATGTTTTCTTGACCCAGGATTTCTAAAATCACATTCTTCCTCTGTTTCTTAACAATAGTTCTCTTAGCCCTTTTCCTTCCTGTCACCTGACAGAACTCCAATTTAAACTATTCTTTCTAGTTGTACTAATGTTTTTCCTTTCTTAGATGTTGTAAAATGCTTTCTCTCTTTGCAAGCGCAGACAAGAAAAAGCTTTCTGAGTTGGTATTAGTAGCCCTCTGTTTGGACTCAGCAAAATAACCTCTGAAGGGTTTCATCAACTTTATGGAACTATAATGAACTAGAAAGCAATACTGGGTCCTTGGCTCTGACAGACTTGAGTCTAAATGCTGACTATACCATCTGCTGTTGTGTGACCTCAGGCAAATTATTTAACTTCTCAACTTCAATTACCTTATCTCATAATGAAGAAAAGTACTCCTTCATAGAGTTATCATAAGGATTAAATGAGGTAACATATTTAAACCCGTAACACATGCTGGATATACAGAATGTACTTAATAAATCATTATTCTTTTTTTTTGATGAGGAAAGAAAAAATTATATAAAGAATCTGGTGATATTCAATATAGAGGAAGGCAGCTCCTTATTACTGACTAAAAGAACCTCTGAATTTCATTTGGACAGAGAAGTGATCACATTGAACATCATTCCAAATACAACACAAGGAGGCTGTAAAGGCTGATGCTGCAAATATCAGCAGCATGGACTTCTACTTCCGGATAAGATGGAGTATCAAGGACCCGAGGTAAACTCCTTTCAGAAACACTAAAGAACTGCTCAAAATATATGAACCCTGGACCTCATGCACTGAAGGACAGGGATCCCTGGGGGATGCGAAATAATTTCCTCAACTTAGGAAACAACTATTTAAATCCAAATGAATTGGAATAAAGGTTAAAAACCAGAGCAGGAATCAATACAACAGAAAACAGAAAAACAACAGTGAAAGAAAAAATTAATGAAGTTAAAAGCTGTTTCTTTATGGAGATCCATCAAATGGATAAACCTCTAGCAGAATGATCAGGAAAAAAGTAGAGACACAAATATCAAGAATGAGAAGTGATGCCGCACTACAGATTCTCTAGATTAACCAAATATTAAAGGAATATTATAAACATTTTATTTCAATAAAGTTGGCCAACTTAGAATGGACAGATTCCTAGAAAGACACAAATGATCAAAGTCCACTCAAGAATAAGCTGAATAACCCTATATCTACGAAAGAAATTGAGTTTTTTGTTAAAACAAACAAACAAACTTCCACAAAGAAAACTAGGCTCTGATGAATTATAGCAAACATTTAAGGAAGAAAAAAATACTACATGATTTTACATTAAGCTTCCAGAAAATAGAAGGGGAAGGACTACTTTTCAAACCATTGTAAGACAAACATTACAAGAGAAAGAAAAGAAAATTATAGACTAGTATCTGCCATGAATAGAAATACAAAAACGTTTATGGAAATTTTAACAAATCAATTCCTCTAAATACATAAAGGGTAATATGTCATGATTCGAGTGGAGTTTATTAGTAATCCAAAGTTGGTTTAATAGCTGAAAAATTATCAATGCAATCTGTCATATAAACAAACTGAAAAGAAAAATCATTCGACAAGATCCAACATTCATTGCTATCAGCAAACTGAATAGGAATAGAGGAAACTCCTCAACATGGTAAAGGGCATCTACAAAAACCCTACTGTTAACATCATACTCAATGATGAAAGACTGAATGCTTTCTCCCTAAGTGCAGAAACAAGGCAAGGACATCTGTCAGCTCTCACCACTTTGATTCAGCATTGTACTGGAGATTCTAGTTGTTACAATAGGGGAAAAAAGGAAGCAGTAAAAATGTCTTAATATGCAGGCAATATGATTACATAGAAAATCTACACAAAAGCTATGATAACTAATAAATGAATTCAGTAGAGTTGCAGGATACAAGATCAATATGCAAAAATCAATCATATTTCCATGTGTTAGCAATGATCAATTGGAAATTAAAATAAAAAACCATTTACAATAGCACCAAAAGCTATAAAATAGTTATGTCTGAAAAAGAGATGTGCAAAACCTATATACTGAAAGCTACAAAATACTGCTGAGCAAAATTAAAGACCTAAGTAAGTGCAGAGGTATTATGTTAATGGATAATTATGTTAATGGATAAATAATGAAGACTCAACATTGTTAAAATATCAACTGTCTTTAAACTAACCCACAGATTCATCGCAATCCTATTAAAAAAAATCCTGGTAGGTAGAAAACTGATTTTAAATTCATATGGAAATGCAAAGGACCCTGATTATCTAAAACAACTTCGAGAAAGAAGAAAGTTAGAGGTTAACCAAACTGGATTTAAAAATGAAAAATAAAAAAGGGAGAGAGAAAAAAGTTGAAGGATTTATACTACCTAACTTAAAGGCTAATTATGAAGTTACTTTAATCAAAAGAGTATAGTATTGGCATCAAGTTATATAAATAGATCAATGGAACAGAGGAAAACGTCCGAAAATAAACCCACACATACATGGTTGATTTTTGACAAAGATGTGAAGGTAATTCAGCGGAGAAAGCGCAGTCTTTTCAACAACAATGAAAAGGAACTTGTACTCATTCTTCTTAACATATACAAAGGTTAACTCATACTGGATCATAGATTTAAATGTATAACCTGAAACTATAAAAATTCTAGAAGAAAATATAGGAGAAAACCTTTATGACCTAGGGTTTGGCAAAGATTTGTCAAAGAAATCATAACTTTTTGTCAAAGCTGCCACACCACACCACAGCATGGTCCGTAAGAGAAAAAAAACCAGTAAGTTGGACTTCACCAAAATTAAAAATGTATGCTCTTTGAAAGATACTGTTCAAATGAAAAGATAAGCCATAGACTTGGTTTGGGAGAAAATTATGTTATTCATATATCTTTCAATTAGCAATACTCGCGCCTCGGATAAACCTCATTGGCTACGATACTGCCACTGCGCAAAGCTATTGTTATTCATATATCTGATAAAGGGTTTGCACATAGAATATAAAAAGAACTCTCAAAACTTAGTAAAAAGAAAACAAAAAACCCAGTAAAATATGGGCAAAAGAGCTGAACAGACACTTCACCAAAAAAGATCTAGAGATAGCAAATAAGCATATGAAAAGATATTCAACATTATCAGTGAAATGCAAATTAAAACTACAATGCTACACTACTGCACACCCATTAGAATGTCTAAAATTAAAAAGACTGACCATATTTTTTCTTAAAGTTTTTTTATTTATTTGACAGAGAGAGATCACAAGTAGACAGAGAGGCAGGCAGAGAGAGAGAGAGAGGAGGAAGCAGGCTCCCAGCCTAGCAGAGAGCCCGATGCAGGACTCGATCCCAGGACCTTGAGATCATGACCTGAGCTGAAGGCAGAGGCTCAACCCACTGAGCCACCCAGGGGCCCCCAAAAGACTGACCATATTAAGTGTGGGCAAGAATACCTGTACCCTACCGATGGGAATGTAAAACGGTACAGCTACTCTGGAAAACAGTTTGGCAGTTTCTTAAAATATCAAACATACACCCACTGTCTGGTCCGCTCGAAACATAAGTTCATGGCAATTTTACTTATAATAGTCTCCCCGAAACCTGAATGCCCATCACCAGGTGAACTGATAAACTGTGATATACTCATACAATGGAACACTACTCAGCAATAAAAAAAATGCAATGAACTATCGATACACATAACAAGATGCATGATCCTCAAAATAATCATGCTAAGTGAAAGAAGACAGATTAAAAAAAGGTACATATTGTATGATTCTGTTTATATAAAATTCTAGGAAATGCAAGCTAATCCATAATGAGAGCAGATCAGTAGTTGATTGAAGGGCTGGAAGGAGCATGAGGAAACTTCTGAAGGTGGTGGTTATATTCATTATCTTAACTGTGGCAAGGTTTTCACTCGTGTGTACATATGTCAAAATGTATCAATTGTACACTTTAAATATGTACAGCCTATTATATACTAATTATACCTCAGCAAAGTTGTTAAAAAATATCAGTAAAGTTAGGGAATTTTATTTATTTTTTATTTTCAAAAAATATTTTATTTTTTTATTTGTCAGAGAGAGAGAGCAAGCACAAGCAGAAAGAGCAGCAGGCAGAGGGAGCAGCAGGCAGAGGGAGAAGCAGGCTCCCCGCTGAGCAGAGAGCCTGATGCCGGACTCCATCCCAGGGCCCTGAGATCATAACCTGAGCCGAAGACAAATGCTTAACTGAATGAGCCACGCAGATGTCCCAAAGCTTGGGGACTTTAATGACAATGGGCCATATAGTACTTGAAGATGCTACAAGACCATTAATTACATTGAAAATAGGACACTCAGTGATGATTCAACAGAAGCTGAAAAATAAAACAAAGAAAAAAGAAAAAAAAGGAATACACAGCAATTATATGAATCATGAGAAAGGCTAGAGGAATTAAGGGTCATCCACATAGTAAGAAAGTATGGTAAAGAGCAAGGCTTTCGAGGCAGGTGTCTCTAGGTTCAAATCCTAGCTATCTCAACACTAGCTGTTGGGCAAGATATCTAATTCATGTAAGTCCATCTTCTCATCTGTAAATACATTCAGAACTTTTGTGATCATTAATTGAAATAATGTATGAATGTGCCTGACATAGTACCTGGTACAGAACAGATGCTTTATCTGTGAACTCCCTCCTTTCATTAGTATTTTAAGCTTAGTTGGTAAAATTAAACTACTTATCTTGAGGTTTGGATTAATATTTTTGAACATGTACTATGTATAGGGATTTATGTTAGGCACTTTACTTGTTATTATGGCTATGCAGAAAGTCAAAGAACTTCTCTTAGAAGTGAAATTCTTCACAGCTTCTCAATGCCCATCTTTTGGTCCTGGCTGTCAGCGAGATTGGTTGTCTCAATCTGTGGCTACAAACTCAGCAGACATTATACTCAGTTTGGTAACTCCCAGCACCTAGCAAAGGTTCTCATGGCAGTGCAGGTTCAATAAATGCTTGCTGAATTGAATTAAATTGATCCTACTGAAAATATGAAATGTCAGTTTCACTAGTAGTGTGGGCTATTTGGGTTATAGAGTTTAATTCAATAAAAAGACCAGTGCCCATTTGGAAAAACTGTAAACACAGAAGTGCCTGAAGATTTTTGCAGGTGTATTCTATTATTTTCTACAGTTTACATTTACTTTATTACAAAAATTCATTGTTTCCTTTCTTTGGGATTAGTGCAAGCCCAAAACAGATTTTCATATGTCAAAAACAAAACCCATTATATTGCAAGGACTATTAGGCATTAATGAGGCAGATGGAAACTAAACCACTATCCTGATGGTTAAAAATATTTAATTTCCTTGCCTTTCAAACACATTATTCAACATGGTCTTCCCAATAATGGAAGCCAGAATTTATTTCTATGCAACTCTGAAAAATGCTCACACTCTTAGGGAGGCTGCACAACAGAGCGGATGTCAGGATGTCTGTGTATAATAGTTGGGGGAAATGGCTGGAGACAAGGAAGTTGTGTAAACACTATCAGATATAGTTTGAGAACCTAGGGGAAAATAATCAAAAGAACAGAAACCAGTCTTAAACAAAGAACTATAAATCTCTGACTTAATTATTATTATTATTTTTTAATTTATTTATTTGTCAGAGAGAGGGGGAGAGAGAACGAGGGAGCACAGGCAGACAGAGTGGCAGGCAGAGGCAGAGGGAGAAGCAGGCTCCCTGTCGAGCAAGGAGCCCGACGTGGGACTCGATCCCAGGACGCTGGGATCATGACCTGAGCCGAAGGTAGCCGCTTAACCAACTGAGCCAATCAGGCATCCCAAGACCTAATTATTTTTTATTTTTAAGTAATCTCTATATCCAACGTGAGGCTTGAATTTACAACCCTGAGATCAAGAGTCGCACACTCCACTGACTGAGTCAGCCAGGTACCCCTGGCCTATTAATTCTACTTCTAAGAATCTATATTACAGAAAAAAATCCCCTGTATGGAAAAAATATATATATATACAAATATTTTCAGAGTATTATTTATTTAGAATATCTTGAAGAAATCTAAATATTGAACCTACAAGAGAATAGTTAAGTGAATTATGGTATGCTTTCTTGATCAAATACTATGCAGACATTAAAAGAAAGATTATGGAGATCATCCAGCAAACTGGAATGCTAGATGAAAAATACACAAATTAACTTTATTATGAAATATGTTTAAGGAAAAAAAAAGGATGGTAGGGGTGTCTGGGTGGCTCAGTTGGTTAAGTATCTGCCTTCGCCTCAGGTCATGATCTCGGGGTCCTGGGATCAGCCCTTTGAGGGCTCCCTGCTCAGTGGAGAGCGTGCTTTTCCTGCTACCTCAGTTCCCTGCCACCAGCCGGTCACTCTCTCTCTCTCTTAAATAAGTGAAAAATAAAATCTTAAAAGAAAGAAGAAGAGTAGAAAGAGGATGGAATTACATCAAGTTGTTAACAGTAGCGTTAGTAAGAATGGAGTTTTTGGTCATCTTCATCTCTACTAAACTTTCTAACTTTTTTGTAACCTAGTTATAAAACTGTTTCTATTCTAAAATTAATATAATTTCAAAATTAGGTTGTAAACTGGGTATGGTCTTTTAGTAAGAGAAGAAAGGAAAATAAGAGTAGGGAGGAATGATGGACAGAAAGGCTGACTGGGCTACTGGTAGCAATCTAATCACAGGCTGTTATGTATGAGCTCTAGTTAACCGTCAGTTGAATAACTCTATTAGCAGACTGCTCTCCTTTTAAAAAACGTTGCCATATTCTGTGGTTCTTTTTCTCCCGAATCCTGTATTCTGTACCAGAGCAAAATACAGAAGACAAAGAGTTAATATCCAAGGAAGTTTAGTTTCTTCCTTATTCTATAAGGTAAATAGACTATATGTTTTAAAAACATTTATCTTCTAATAAGGCCCTTTACACTGTTAATGTCTAACACTAGAATTAACCACATTTTCCAGATGGAAGAGAACTCTAAACTTGATGACTAATGCTTTTGTTGGCATCTATAATGGAAGAAATAATTTGGTCCCCAGATGTGTATTTCTGCTTCATGCTCCTAGCCAGCTAGCTGCCAGTGTGAAGAGATACAAATCCCTCTAAATTATTTCAGTGTTGTCATTTAAAAGCAGGTTAAATAAATATTGGGACTTCATTTAGCAAATCTGTGTCTACATCTGATCTCTCCTTCATTTATACAGTAGCCTCTCCTCCTTATCCATGGGAAATAGGTTCTGAGACCCCCCATGGATGTTTGAAACGAGAGATGTACCAAACTCTATAGACTATGTTTTTTCCTACACCACATACCTATGCTACAGTTTAATTTATAAATCAGGCCTAGTAAGAGATAAATAACAACTAATAATAAATTATAACAATTACAACAATATACTGTAATAAATGTTATGTGAATGTGGGCCTCTCTCTCAGAATATCTTATTGTACTATATTCACCCTTCTTGTGATGATGCGCGATGATAAAATGCCTACGTGATGAGATGAAGCGAGGTGAATGACGTAGGCATTGTAATGGAGCGTGAAGCCACTACTGACCTTCTGACAAAGTCAGAAGGAGGATCATCTACTTCCAGATAGTTGCTTCCATGGTTGACCACAGTAACTCAAACCAGGAGAAGTGACACCATCAATGAGAGGGGCACTAATGTATTATTAATAGAATTTCCACAAAATATAACCTTCAGCTGAAAGCAGGATGACACAGGCTCTGTAATAGTGACTAGAGGGAAGAAAAGAGGGGGAAGGGATTGCAAAATGCTCCCTTCACAGAGAATATGATGTTCCTACATGAGCTGATATCTTTGGACAGTTCTCAACACTTACTATCAGAATGTACTACTCATTGACAGACTGTACTAGGCATATCTCTTTCATTTCCTTCCTTCACACTCAGAAGCCCTTCTTTATCTCCTGTTGAAATTCTTCAAGGACTATCTCAACTCACATTTCCTTCATGGGGCAAACATCTTTCCTATTTTTCTATCTGGTACTGAGCTTTTTTGATAACATTTCACAAAATCATAAAATTTTGGAATTGGAGGGGATCTTAGAATCATTTAATATAATTTTCTCTCTGAAACCCAGAGAGAAGTGGCTTTTTTTTCCAAGGTGTTGATGAGTTAGGAGCAAGCAATTTCAAGTTTGGCACAGAGTAGCCCAGTCATACACTGCCATGTATCACTAAGATCTATAAAGGTCTATCTGCTCTACCAGCTATGCTCTTTGAGGAGAGAGACCAAGTTTAGTTCATTTCCAACATAACCAGGAAGTAGGCAAGAACTGAAGGGATAAATGCCTGCTCAGCTGAGTTAGTTAGAAAAGGTACTAGTCCAAGGGAAATCACGTGTTTGATTGGTTTCCAACAGTGCCACTGAAGATGCCGTAAGAAAGTTTGTGTCTGGAATTTGCTGTCATCTTAAGTTCTGTACAACAAAATAACCTGAAGCAGATGGGAATTGTGTTAGGAAGGGATATTCCATGATGTGGAGCAACTCTGTCATATTGACAACAAGGCAAGTTCTTCTAACCCCAAAGTCAAGTGGGTGATGTGTGCCTATTTTCCTTAGCTGGATTACCATTAATAGTAAAACAAAAATAAGCTTTCAATAGACTGCTTTTCCTTAAAATGCACACCCATAAACAATCTTCTTTAAATGTGCAAGTGTATTCCCATTAGAAAATCAGAATGTTATGTAAAAAAATTGACAAAACTTTCAGGAATGTTCTTAAACTTTAGCCAATTTCTCTAGCAAGGATCCCTTTTATCTGAAGGGCATAAGCACTGAAGAAGCACTATGGATATAGTCAGAAGTTGAGAGAGTAAAGTTTTAGCTTTTAGTTTGCCACTACTCCCTCTATTTGTCCATCTGACCTTTCATTTCTTCCTTCAGCAGATATTTACTGAGTACCTGCTATGTGCCAGGCACTTTGCTGTGCAGAGCAGTGAATCAGGCAGACATGGAAATTACATTCCAAGGAGAAAGACAGACAAAGAAGACAAATAAAGAAGGCAAGGACAGACTGTAATAAATGCCATAAGGAAATAAACAGGATGAGAGAGAGAATAATGGGTGGAGAGGCAGCAGCAGGAACTACTTTGGCTGACCAGCTAGAAATCATATATCCACTTATGTAGTAACATGGAAATCATGGAATTTTCTGGCATTCAGATCTCCAACATGAAAAACTGAGGTTGAACTGGGTGACATCAGAGTAGAAACAGCCCTGGACTTGAAGCAAGAAAACACCAGCTTGAGCTGTGGCCTTGTTTGTCACACCATCCCTGCCCTGTGTCTCTGATGACGATACAGTGAGCAGAGCGTGAAAGCCCTTGCGAATCAAACAGATTAAATAAGCCACAGACCAGAAGTGTTCCCTTCCCTTCTTTAAGACTGTTTATGACTCTCTGCATCTTAGTTTTCATTTGTACTAGAGAAGACCTCTGAGCACTTCAGAAACTCTTCAGATTAAGATTTTTACTCTGGTACTTCTAGACAAGAAGCATCTCTCTTCATGGATGGGATAAGGAGTTTGGTAAAGTGGTACGGATAAACCAACAAGTGATAATATGTTCTTCACTGCACGGTTAAAAAAAAAAAAAAAGCATGACTTTTTTCCTCTTGCTGTACCAAGTTTAACTCAGTTAGTGATAGGGTAAGGCAAAGACACCAAACTCCTAGCAAGACCATTATTTTTTCTTTTAAATTTTGGCTATTTTCAGGTTTGGTTACACAGTCAGAGAATGGCATTCTTCAAATGTCACAGCCAAGAAGCGAAACCCTACCGAGTGTAAAGTGCCGTTGTTTGTCACTGCAGGAAGGCGAGCCCATCGTTCATTTTCCAGTTCTTCCATTACTTGATTCATTGCACTCTTCAGCCACGTGTCCACAGAAACACCGATCTGCTTTAGCAGGTCCAGCCGGGCTTCAGCTTTCAACTTAATTATCTAAGAAAACCAAGAAAACGGTCAGAAATCAAGGCATTTTTCCCCCTCAAATCAATGTGTGTTGTTTTTCTTTTAAAGATTTTATTTATTTATTTGACAGACAGAGAGATCACAAGTAGGCAGAGAGGCAGGCAGAGAGAGAGGAGGAAGCAGGCTCCCTGTTGAGCAGAGAGCCCGATGCGGGGCTTGATCCCAGGACCCTGAGATCATGACCTGAGCAGAAGGCAGAGGCTTTAACCCACTGAGCCACCCAGGCGCCCCTCAATGTGTGTGTTTTTTTTAAGTTATTTCTGATTTACTAATTAGAATAATCTTGATATTTACTAGCAATGCTACCTTGGGATAAATGTTAATGTTTCACTTGGAGAGAAGGGAGGAAACCTGGAACAGAAATGAGGGTAAATGGCACACTTCCATTTTGACAAGATACATCAACAGAACTTATGTACAGGAAGATACACCATAAAGTCTGCATTCTTTTCCTTTTAATAAGGCTACGCCTCAGACATCTAAAATCTAGCATGTTCCACAGCCTTCTAACCCATCTCCTAGACTTACAAGTTTTCAAACGATCTCATCATGTCACTCCCCTGGTTAAAAGCTTCAGTGGCTCCTGACTGAACTACTGGGTAAAGATCTGAATTAAATTACAGTGTAGCTGTCAGAAACAGTAAGAGATAGAAAACAAAAAGTTCCTAGTCTCCAAATTCAAGGAACTGAAAGACTGCTTGTTCTCTGACTCGTGTTCCAAGCCATAAGCAAGTAACCACAGAACCAGTTTGAACCTGTCTGGATCCAACAGCCGAGCCTCTGCAAGGAAGCCAGGCAGGGACAGCCTCACACCAGCCACAATAGTCAGGTTCCCACTCCTGGTTCCCACAGCCCACCCATCTCTAGATAGCACAGCCGCAAGTGAACCAATCCGTAAGTTTTGAAAATCTGCCAATCCCTGAAATCCACACTTCTCAAAACCCTAGATATTAGTTCTATTTCTTCAGAGAGACTGTATTTTTAAGTATCATTCTCTTTTGCTTGGCAAGTAGTAAATTCAGCTTCATTGTTCTGCATAATAGAGAGATGGTCTCTTCCTTCAACATTTGAAGATTCCAGGGAGATTTGGATTGTTTGATAAATTTCAACCTTCACTTCATGGCCTTTCTATGGGACTTTTAGACAAATAAGTGTGCTCACTGAACCCTGCTGGTATGCAATTCTGACTACTCTCTGGATTCTCAGCTGCGGAAGCTGGTATCAAATTGATCTGAGCTCTATAGGCACCTGGTTGGCTCCCTCGGTAGAGTATGCGACTCTTAATCTCAGGGTTGTGCATTCAAGCCCATGCTGGATGTGGAGCGTAGGAAAAAAAATGACCTAAGCTCTGACTTGTTTCACTTGAGCTCTCATTGAGATTTTGTATTCCTAAGATTTTATTTATTTTGTTTTGTATTCCTAATTTATTTTGTATTCCTAAGATTTTTAAGCATACAGATTTTTAAAAATTGAGATAAAATTGGAGCACCTGGGTGGTTTAGTCGGTTAAGCATCTGACTTTGGATTTCAGTTCTGGTCATGATCTCAGGGTTGTGAGACTGAGCTCCACATTGGGCTTTGCACTCAGTGAGGAGTCTGCTTGAAATTCCCTCCCTCTCCTTCTGCCCCTCCCCCACTCTCTCTCTCTCTAAATATTTTAAAAAATGAAATAAAATTCATGTTACATAAACTGCCATCTTAAAAATTTTAAAGTGTACAATTCAGTGGTTTTGAATATCATACAGATCCTTATATAAAGTAATTAAAGTTTTTACCTTGGAGGTACACACTTTGGTAAACAGCCTTGCAAAAATATAATTATTCTTCTAATAATTATTTTGGTAATAGCTTTTTTTTTTAAAGGATTTTTTTTTTTAAGATTTTATTTATTGATTTGACAGAGAGAGATCACAAGTAGGCAGAGATGCAGGCAGAGAGAGAGAAAGAGAGAGAGGAGGAAGCAGGCTCCCTGCCGACCAGAGAGCCCGATGCGGGGCTCGATCCCAGGACCCTGAGATCATGACCTGAGCCGGAGGCAGAGGCTCAACCCACTGAGCCACCCAGGCACCCCAATTTTGGTAATAGCTTTACTCAGCTAAAGCTTACATATACTATAAAATTCACCCATTTACAGTGTACAGTTCAGGGACACCTGGGTGGGTTAGTCGGTTAAGTGGCTGCCTTCGGCTCAGGTCATGATCTAGGGTCCTGGGATCGAGTCCCACATCAGGCTCCCTGCTCGGAGGGGAGCCTGCTTCTCCCTCTTCCTCTGCCTGCCTCTGTGCCTGCTTGAGCGCTCTCTCTCTCTCTTGCTCTCTGACAAATAAATAAAATCTTAAAAAATAAAACAAAGTGTACAGTTCAATGACCAAGGGTATATTCACAGATTTGTGCCACTATCACCACAATCAGTTTTAGAACATTTTAATCACCTCCAAAAGAAACCCCATAATCCTTTAACCATTGCTCCCTTATCCTTTATTCCAGTTACTATTCTACTTTCTCTCTCTGCAGATTTGCCTATTCTGAACATTTAATATAAATAACACCATGTAATACGTGGCCTTTTGTGTTTGGCTTCTTTCACTCAGCATCATGTTTTCATGTTGTAGCATGTATGGTGTAGCGTGTATCAGTATTTCATTCCTTTTATGGCCAAATAACATCCTGATTCTAGTAGAATCAAATAACCAACAACTTTATCTATTTGTCAGCTGATAGACACTTGGGTTATTTCAATTTTTTTGCCTAATATGAATAATGTTTCCTTAAACATTAGTGTACAAGTTTTTGTGTAAACATGCTTTCATTTATCTGTATATGTGCATAAACTTCGGACTGAAATTGTTTGGTCATAAAATCATGCAATGTTTAACCATTTGGGAAAATGCCAGATTGTTTTCCAAAGCACCTGCCTCATTTGACAATCCCACCAGCAGGGTAAGAGGGTTAACGTTTCTCCACATCCTGAAAGATACTTGTTAATGTCTGCCTTTTCGATTCTAGCCATTCTAGCAGGTGTGAAGTAGTAGCTCATTGTAGTATTGATTTGTATTTCCTTGATGACCAATGATGTGAAGCATCTTTTCATGGACTTATTGGTCATCTGTCTACTCAGAGAAATGTCTATTCAGATACTTTGCTCATTTTTAAAATGGGTTGTCTTTTTAATGTTCTTTTTATTTTGTCTTTGTCTTTATTCTGAGTTTTTCTGTATTCTAAATAAAAGTCTCTCATCAGATACATGATTTACAGATATTTTTTCCCATCCTGTGGGTTGTCTTTCACTTTTTTTAAAAAAAGATTTTATTTATTTATTTTTCAGCGAGAGAGAGCGAGCACAGGCAGACAGAGTGGCAGGCAGAGGCAGAGGGAGAAGCAGGCTCCCTGCCAAGCAAGGAGTCCAATGTGGGACTCGATCCCAGGACGCTGGGATCATGACCTGAGCCGAAGGCAGCCGCTTAACCAACTGAGCCACCCAGGCGTCCCTGTCTTTCACTTTTTAAAAGACTTTTTATTTATTTGACAGAGAGAGAGCGTGCGCACAAGGAGGGGGAGCTGCTGAGAGAGAGGGAGAAGCAGGCTCCCCATTGAGCAGGGAGCTCGACGTGGGGCTCAATCCCAGAACCCCAGGATCATGACCTGAGCCGAAAGCAGATGTTGAACCAGCTGAGCCTCCCAGATACCTCTGTCTTTCACTTTTCTTTTTAAGTTTTACCTTTTATTTTTATGTCTACTCGATCTAATTTTTTTTTACTTTTTTAAAAAACAATTTAACATATAGTCTTTGTTTCAGGGGGACAGGTCTGTGATCCTTCAGTCTTACACAATTCACAGCGCTCACCATAGAACATACTCACCCTTCCCGATGTCTGCCACCCAGCCACCCTCACTTTCTTGATTTTATCTATTGAAGAAGAAAGTTTTTAATTTTGATAAAATCCAATTTATCTTTTTCTTTTGTTGCTTGGGCTTTTGGTTTCATATCTAAGAAATTAATCCAAGGTCATAAAAATTTACTCCTATGGTTTCTTGTGAGTGCTTTATAGCTTCTGCTGTTATATTTAGGTGTTTGATCATTTCAAGTTTATTTTTGTATATGGTATGAGGTAGGGGCCCAACTTCATTCTTCTGCAAGTAAATATCCAGTTGTCTTTGCACCATTCTAGTATGCATTTTAAACTAATACAGGCAATAAAATGTTCTAGGAAAGAAGAGTAAACCAACAAACTCCTTCTTGGAAATCATAAATCTAAGTCATTTAACTGCAGAAGCAGAGATACACAACAAAAAAGGAGAAAGAGCGAGAACAAGAGTGAGAAGGAGGGAGAAATATATCAATATATTCTGTTTTTTCAATACCAAGTAATTTCATTTTCATAAGACATATTTTTGTCAGTACTTTACCAAATAGCTGATGAGCATGGCATCTGCAAAGTTAGATTTTTAGAATATAGCTCCAGAATAATCATAGCTATCTTTTCCTTCCGAGTTCCAACTGTTTATATTTTATCAACTATTTAAAAGAAGAATTTTCCAGGGTTTTCAAATGAATTTTGATGATTTACCAGTTGATTAAAATTTGCAGAGCACAAGTCTCTGTAACTTGATTGCATCCCAGATACTACCTGACCAAATCATTTTAGAATTTGTGAAGAGATAGAGCTTTTTAAAATGATGTTTTAGGGATGCCTGGGTGGCTCAGTTGGTTAAGCAGCTGCCTTCGCCTCAGGTCATGATCCCAGCATCCTGGGATCGAGTCCCACATCAGGCTCCTTGCTTGGCAGGGAGCCTGCTTCTCCCTCTGCCTCTGCCTGCCACTCTGTCTGCCTGTGCTCACTCGCTCTCTCTCCCTCTCTGACAAATAAATAAATAAAATCTTAAAAAAATAAATAAATAAAATGATGTTTTAAAAGCCAGTTCTTTTAAAATACGTAATCTTGGTGTAATAGGAAATGAATGAAAATAAATAAATGAATAAAATGATAGTATTTGCCACTCTAAATTACCTTTGGTATCTGAAAAAAAACACTCCAAACAACTTTTATTACATGTACTAGGAAATATATGATTATCTCATTTAATCCACATAACAATTGTACGGATGGATATCATAAACTCCATTTTACAGATGAGAAAAATGATTTAACAAGGTCCTAACAATTTTGGTAAAATGTTAACTGCCAATGAATCATGCCTCTTGCTATCCATGTTGTCCCCTCCCACACTGATTCTCGTCTTATCCATGTGATCTTTGAGGGACCATATGCAAATTTGATTCTTGCAGAGATCTGATTAAGTGCAATTAAGCCTGATTTCTGGGAATGTGTCTCCACCATGTACGGAAGCCTAGTTTAGCATATTTGAGGATGAAAGACCATTTGGAAAAAAGGCTCAGCGCTCTAGCAGACCCTCTGGATGAATGTAGCTCCTTGAGTAATCGCAGGAAAAACCTGCAAAACAAATGCAGTCAACACCCAGGATGGTGAGGAGACAGTAAGTCGTTTTTGCCATAAAGCTGTGTGTGTGTGTGTGTGTGTGTGTGTGTGTTTTAAGGCAGCCACAGATTATTGTGTCTAAATAATTTAATTTCCAAATATCTGGAGATTTTTCAGGTATCTATTATTGATTTTTAATTTAATTCTGATGGGTCTGAGAACATACTCTGAGTGACAGCAATACTTTTAAACTGACACTGGTTTATGGTCTAGCATATGGTCTTGCTGAACGTTCTGTGTGTACTTTAAAAGAATAAGTACTCTATCCGGGGCGCCTGGGTAGCTCAGTGGTTAAAGCCTCTGCCTTCGGCTCAGGTCAGGGTCCCAGGTCCTGGGATGGAGCCCCGCATCATCGGGCTCTCTGCTCCGCAGGGAGCCTGCTTCTTCCTCTCTCTCTGCCTGCCTCTCTGCCTACTTGTGATCTCTGTCTGTCAAATAAATAAATAAAATCTTAAAAAAAAAAAGAATAAGTACTCTATCCTTATGGAGTGTTCTATACATGCCAATTAGGCAAAGTTGGTTGATAGGGTTGTTCAAGTCTTGATCCTTGCTGATTTTCTAGCCCCTCGTTCTAATTACTGAAAGGAATGTTGACATCTCTGACCATTGTAGGTATGTCTTTTTCTTCTTTCAGTTCTGTCAGTTTTTTGCTTCAGTATTTAGTTGCTCCATTATTAGCTACAACACATTCAGAATTGTTGTGTCTTCTTGATTGAAAAGATCATGATGACCTTACTTTTAATCATTATAAGTTACCCCTTTTAATATTTCTTGTCTTGTAGTCTATGTTGTCTGATATTATAGCCACTCCAATATTTTAATGGTTAATGTTACTCCCCATGGTGAGCAACAGCTAAAATTTTGGCTCAGTTATTTTGCCTTCCAACTACTATTTCCTGTCAAGCTTCTAGGAGTTTCTGCTCCACAAATGTATCCAGGTTTGGCTGAGGATATGCAAGTTATTTACATATATGCAAACTTGAGAGCTCCCTGACATTCATCCTCAAGCTAGTAAGACCAAGGCTCTGTGCTTGAATTCTAGTCATGCATCCCCTTGTCGCAAAGAGCTGCTTACTGTACATATCTCCAAGTACAGTCCCACTTTTTTAAGGGTCTTTTTAGTTTTTACATGGCTTGGATATCTTCTGGTTCTATTAAGTATTTTTGCCCCAGGTTAATGACTGTTATCTAAATGAGGATTAGTCTAATATGAGCTAGTTTCTTATTACCAGAAGCAGAAATCTTGTGGAGACAGTTTACATTCAAAACAAACTGCAAAGAAATCTTAAATTTTGCTCAAGTTTACCACTAATAATATTTCCATTGCAATTCTGAAACTTCAGTATATTGCAGGATAAAACAAAATATTGTTACAAAATTTCGACCATAAGCAAAAAAAGACAAATATAAAATCAAAGAAATTCAACAAAATCCTCCTAATTTTAAATTTTAATTGGAAATAACAACATGAACTCATGATTTAAAAAAAAAACAACAACAATAAATTCCTAGCTCCAAAAACAAAGAAAGAACCAAGACATAAATGACACTCATTACAATAAGCACCTTCACATCCTAGACCTGGGTGTCTAACTACAGTCCTCTATTAATAGAAATTAGAGCTCCGTGGAGAATCAGACTTAACTCTAAGTCTGATCAGGGAGAAGGAGAATACAAGGTGAGTCTATGATAGCAAGCCTGTGTGAGAAAGCAGGAAACAGTTCAAAGACTAATGGGAATAACATCAAAAGGACACAGAAGCCTAAAGGGACTCTCATTGGCTGAATTTAGACACTATGGGGCTTAAAAGAGGCCATCTATAAGGGAAAAGAGATGAAATTAATAAAAATCTATAATAAATTGTGAATATATAAGGTAGGACTGACCCTATGAGGAGAAGCAAAGGAAGCACGTGAGGAAAAAATATCTACCACAGAGCTGTGAACTGAAAAATTCCCAGGGCTGAAAGATATTACAGTTCTATCTAGCCAGACTGAGAAACCTTATTGGGTACTTATGGCATAACAAGAAACTACAGAAAGGAAATGCACTGGCAATAGGGCTAAATTTGCCCTACTGGAAAGGCTATTCTAAACCAACACAAACAAAATTTAAAAATCAAACTCCAAAGGATTAAACTGATCTGGAGCTGACATGGCTGTCAGAACAAAACTCAATAGCCTTTAAAAAAGAAAGGAATTCAGATTCAATAACCAAACACAATTTCTACTAGGTATTTGAAAAGCAGAAAAACATGAGCCATAACTAAAGGAAAAAAATTAATCAATAAGAAAGAGACAAAGAAATAACAGATATGATGGAAAGAGCAGACAAGGACTTAAAGTCATTATTATAAATACACTTAAGGATTTAAAGGAAAACATGAAGGTAAACCGGCATGAACTGGGAATATAAAGAGAATATAAAGAACCAAACAGAACTTATAGAGCTGAAACTGTAATATCTGAAATAAACATTCACAGGATGGCCTTAACAGTAGACTACATACTATAGAAGAAAAGATCAGTGGCCTTGGGTATATACTAGCTCATCAAACTGAGCTTAAGACAAAAAGTAAGGCTGGATGAAAATGTGAGGGGTGATCTTTGCATGTGATGTATAGGGTGATACCAAGTAATCTAATATTCATGTAGTTGAAGCTGAACTAACCTATATGATAGAAAGCAGGTCAGTTGTTGCCTGGTCACAAGAGAACTTTGGGGGGATGACAGAAATATTTGACACCTTGATTGTGGTAGTGAATATTAAGGGAGATGCACTTGTCCAAGCTCACCAAACCCGTCACTTGAAATGGCTTCATTTTATTGTTTGTATATTATACCTTGATATAGCTGATTTTTAAAATTCCATGAAATCATAATGAGTAAAGTAAGTAAGAGTGAAAAATACCCATTTGTCACTATTGGAGATGACTAGTACTTGCTAGCTGCAAGTACAAAAAGAGGAACTTTAACAGCTGGAAGGCCTGGTAGCACCACCTAATTAGGTGACTACTACTAGCATCATTAATAAAGTTGATTAACTTGATAATAACATCCGTGTGATGAAAAACAGCATCATCTATGAAGTATTCTTGCCTAAAGCACTCATTCAAATCAGGTATCGAGATTTTTATTTTATTTTTTAAAAGATTTTATTTATTTATTTGAGAGAGAGACAGTGAGAGATAGTATGAATGAGGAGAAGGCCAGAGGGAAAAGCAGACTCCCCATGGAGCTGGGAGCCTGATGTGGGACTCGATCCTGGGACTCCAGGATCATGACCTGAGCTGAAGGCAGTCGCCCAACCAACTAAGCCACCCAGGTGCCCCATGGCCTCGAGATTTTTTAAAAAAATGTATTATGTTATGTTAGTCACCACACAGTACATCATCAGTTTTTGATGTAGTATTCCATGACTCATTGTTTGCATAGAGCACCTAGTCAGGCCTCTAGCTTTAACTTCTATTTTATAGAATAGAAACAAACATAGCCAATATTACAAAATATCAGTGGCTGAATCTAGCATATTGAGAAATATGTATTTACTCTTCATCTTTTATATGTTGTTGAAAATTTTCACAAAAAAAATGAAAGAAAGTGGTTAGTCAAAAGGTCTGGTGACATACTATGTTACATGAGCACAGTGAAAACCTGCAATAACAGGCCCAGAGGTGACGTAAATCTGGATATAACAAGACTGGAAATTCTGTTTTTATAGCAGGCTCATCCTTAGCATTTCCTTAATCTTGAGGTGGATGAGGCTTCACATTTTATGCTATTGAAATTTTTAGGTTTCTCCTATCACATGCTGGCAAGGGTATTATCATTTTTTGAGTCACTGAGGTACAAGGATGACGTAATTCTGAATTCCCAACAGAACCTTATAGGATGACAATTTAAGAGAAAATGTTATCTATGAAAATGTGTTTATAGGGACGCCTGGGTGGCTCAGTTGGTTGGACGACTGCCTTCGGCTCAGGTCATGATCCCGGAGACCCGGGATCGAGTCCCGCATCGGGCTCCCAGCTCCACGGGGAGTCTGCTTCTCCCTCTGACCTTCTCCTCGCTCATGCTCTCTCACTGCCTCTCTCTCAAATAAATAAATAAAATCTTTAAAATAAATAAATAAATAAATAAATTTTCTTAAAAAAAAAAAAAGAAAGAAAATGTGTTCATATAGATAATAAGTGATATTTCTTGGTTTTGTTAATTCACTTTGTTAATGTACATTGGCTTTCAAATGTACATTCAATTCAGATTTTTAAAATATAGTTAATATCTTGGGACGCCTGGGTGGCTCAGTTGGTTAAGCCGCTGCCTTCAGTCGGGTCATGGTCTGAGAGTCCTGGGATCGAGTCCTGCACTGGGCTCCTTGCTTGGCGGGGAGCCTGCTCCTCTCTCTGCCTCTGCCTGCAGCTCTGCCTGCTTGTGCTCTCTCTCTCTCTCTCACTCTTTCTCTCTCTGAGGAATAAATAAATACATAAATTCTAAAAAATAAATAAATAAAGATATAGTTAATATCTTTTTTTAAAATATTTTATTTATTTATTTGACAGACAGAGATTACAAGTAGGCAGAGAAGCAGGCAGAGAGAGAGGAGGAAGCAGGCTCCCGGCTGAGCAGAAAGCCTGACGCGAGGCTCGATCCCAGGACCCTGGGATCATGACCTGAGCCGAAGGCAGAGGCTTACCCCACTGAGCCACCCAGGTGCCCCAAGATAGTTAGTATCTTAAAGAAAGAATCATATTGTCTATAGTTCCTTCAGGAGGCCTCACCCCAAATGTGAGTTACTAAAAATTTCTGGGTATCTTTGACTTCTTACATTAAATTTCTCTTTGTGTCTCCTCACTGTCAAAAAAAAGAGAACTGCCCTCAACCCAAATAAAAGGAAAAATCTAAACATACAAAAAATAATTGTGTTCTGGAACAACATAAGTCATGTACAGCTTCCAAAAAGATGGTATTTAAAATTCTTGGTCTCTTGGCAAGCTAAGTTTAAAACAGGAATGCTAAGTCAGATGAAGAATGTGTGTGTCTGCGTGACAAAAGGCATTTCAAAAAATTCAAATACCTAAATACCAGGTTAAGAAGACTGTTATTAAAGTTTAACTTAAGCAGCTATTGCTTTGATTCAACTCTTGAATTTGTCAGCGGCTGCAAACAGTACCACATCTAATACAAAGATCTTTGTGACTATCATAGAGATCATAAAAATAGAATAGTGTGTTCATCACTGTGTGTACAGTATACTCATCACTATCTATCACATGGCAGGCATTCATTAAGTATTTGTTAAGCTAATCAATCAGCAAATCTGTGACACATTAACCAGCCAATAATTAATTAATCACTATATAAACCCTATTTTTTGGAAAAGCACAGACCATTTATATTTTGATTTCTTATGTTTGGAAAAAGTTTATTACTGAGTGCCATGAAGGCTTTTATTCTAATTGGCAACACTGAATGGAAACACAATATAGAAAAGACTGGATAAAGTAGATTAGCCAACAAGGAAGAGTAACAGTCATGTTGGTAGGAGTTATAAACCAAACATGAAGGATATAATGGAATTTTAACCAGCTTCTTCCCTTTTGATTAGGTATTTATAATAAAGTAAATAACTATTAAATGGAAAGAGAAAATCCAATGCAAATGATATACAGGCAAAGGGGAGAAAGAAGGAGTCTACACAAACTACTAATGTCAATTCTTCTGAAGGTTCTTGTGGTCAAGTCTATCCAAAAACCTCATTATGACTGTCTGGTTAAGTACTACCCCAATACTACACTCACATATTTGCCATCTAATTTTAGCTGGGTTATTCTTTATATCTGATATGTGAAAATCAAATGAGAGATAATTTTAAGATCATAGTAGGATTAACTATATTTCATAGGTATTTAAAGCTGAGATAATAGATCCAGCATCATGGTTTTTAGTATATTCTGTATTTTTTGGTAAGAAAATTATCTCTGAGAATGCAGACTCAAATACTGGTATTAGGAAAAATGAGACAATCTGTTGTGGGAATCTCACTTCATATTTTTAGCTTTAAGCTAACAAACACAGGGCTGTTTAGCACACTCACGGAAATAACAGGTCATTGAGCCTAAATGCAGACTTGTGTGACCAATACCTACTACTGCTACTCCTGGGGGGCTTGGTGGAGGGACGGTACCAGACAGTAACACCATAGAGGGAGTCTGGAAATAGAAAATACAAGACAGAACACACCCTTCAGAAAACTTCTGAGACTTGTCCTGTTCCACCAGGGCTCTGAAACTGGCTTCACTCAGAGTATGGAGAAACAAACAGCAGGAGAAACTCATACACAGGCCAGTGTCTCTGAGACCAGGCGAATTCTGCCAGCAGTACTTGGCCGGTACCCCAGGCTAAGCCTGACCCTGAGTTCAGAGTGGAAAATGGCTATTTATTGTACACCCTGCCCTCTTCATTGTAGAGGCAGTGGATCATGTGTCAGGGACAAAGGCAAGTTGGGTTTACTGAGGTTTCTCTATACCAGGCAGATGGCAAGCCTTCCTGGTTCAGATCACTCCCGTGGGGTTGTGCCAAAAACATGCTCACATTCCCTCTGTTTGCCTAAGCTGCCTCTCCCCTCACCACCCCAACCACTGAAACACTTCCTCAAAACCTCTAGAGTCCTGAAGGGATATATGAAAATCACTAGTTCAGATTAACCCTCAACCAATCTCTTGTAGAGAGACCCTGGCGATATCTTGTCACTTACAGTGCTATACTGTGTCCCAGGAGGACTTCTTCTCTCATTGGGCAAATGACTGGTAGAGAGTATTTCCCAATGCCAGGCTCAAATCTTCCTCCTCCTTCTTTTGGTTCAAGTTATGCCTCTTGACATTACATGGCATAAATCTTGTGCTATCCCTGTTTCTCTAATTAAATACTGCTCATCTGTCAACACCCATCTCAAATTCTACCTCTTCTGTGTTACCCGCCCTGACAACTTCTCCCACAGTGGTCTCTGTGTCCTCTGGGTTCTTTAAGTATTAAGTATACTTGTGTGGACCATGCCTCGGCATTTAGAGTTTTGTTTTTTTTTTTAAGATTTTATTTATTTATTTGACAGACAGAGCTCACAAGTAGGCAGAGAGGCAGGCAGAGAGAGAGGAGGAAGCAGGCTCCCTGCTGAACAGAAAGCTCGATGCGGGGCTGAGACCATGACCTGAGCCGAAGGCAGAGGCTTTAACCCACTGAGCCACTCAGGCGCCCCTTGGCATTTATGTTTTACAGTCTCAGTTATCTGTGGCACTCTTTATGCCTTCCTAACAGGAAAATATTCTTCTTGAGGTCTGGATAGTTTGTTTGTCTTTCTAAGATGTCTACTTTCTAACATCCCTTCAACATGTTGCACTTGGTAGATAACTATACACAAGTGTGCACAGGTCATCCATGAACTGGTCCTAACCACGATAATTTTTGCTTACTTCCTACCATTATTTCTTCAAAAAACCTCCACTCTAAACATATCCAACTGCCAAATTGTATCCTATGTCTTCCGCCTTTCTGCCTTTCTTTCCATCTCAACCTCTCTGCCACTAGGTCAGGGAATATTACTCTAGGGTACATGAACTTCTGGACACTGTACACAAAAATGTGTATTTTTTTTTTTTGTGGGAGAGAAGGTTTCACACTTTCATACACAATCCTGAAAAGGGTTCCATGACCCCTCACCAAAAGATGAAAATCTATTGTTATTAGTTTTTTTGCCTTAAGCAGACACTTAACCAAGTCTCTCTTTTTAAAAGATCAGATTTTGCCCCTGAACCAGTGAACCTCCCACTATTGGGGAGGATTTTTCAAGGCTCTGAATATACATATATCAAATTTATGCCATTAATTTGACTGATTTATTATGTTCCTTGTGAAAACTTTAAAATTAGTATCTTTATCATGATGTAATTCTTCTGTTAATTTTTCTTGATTATAAACTCTCCAGATAACAGGTTCAGTGTCTTTTTGTTACATGTACTGTCTTGCAGGAAGCAGGTATCAAAAATAAAACTCCGGACACAGATAAAGATGTTGAGTCATCTTCAAATTAAGCAGTGGATAGCAGCTGAATTCTACAGGTATACACCACAGCTATGATATTGTTGGAGCTGGAGAAAATGCCCCAGGGAGCTGCCACCTCACCTCCGCTTTACGAATATTTTCTCTGGCTTCGTCTATTTTCTGTTCCAGCTCTGCTCGGCTTTGTTCTGACACTGCAACTCCATGACATTCCAGGTCATCTAGAACCTATTAAAGAAAACAGGAAAATGATGACTGTTTTTTCTTTTTGTCTTTTTTTGCTTAAGTGATTACAGTAATCAGGTAAGTTAATAGGCTTCAGTAACAAGTGGTCACAATTTCCTCTTTTAACGTTTAGTTTTTTTCACTTATTTGTTAATTTTATTTTATTTTTATTTTCTTAAAGATTTTATTTATTCATTTGACAGAGATCACAACTAGGCAGAGAAGCAGACAGAGAGAGAGGAGGAAGCAGGCTCCCCGCTGAGCAGAGAGCCCAATGTGGGGCTCGATCCCAGGACCCTGGGATCATGACCTGAGCCGAAAGCAGAGGCTTTAACCCACTGAGCCACCCAGGCGCCCCTACTTATTTGTTAATTTTTAAAAAACCTCTCGATATAATTATGCAAAGTTGCAAAAGTAGTACAGAAAGTCCCCCCACCCCTTCACCCAAGGCAAAAACTTATAGAACAATATTACAATATAAAAACCAGGAAACTGACATTGGCACAAACTACAAACCTTACTTGGGTTGCATGTTTTGATATGCACACCTTCAATTTCTAAAAATTAAATGAATATAGGGCTGTCTGGGTGGCCCCACTGGTTGAGCGTCTATCTTGGGCTTAGGTCCTGCTCCAGCGTCCTGGGATCCAACCCGCATTGGGACTCCTTGTTCAGTGGGGAGCCTGCTTCTCCCTCTCCTTCTGCCCCTCCCCTGTTCCTGCACTCTCTCTCTCTCTCTAATACATAAATAAAAATCTTTTAAAAAACTTATATGCATACAAAGTACTGTTGTAAAACAACAACTAATAAAAAATGGCAGAAAGTCTCATATTTGCACATCCCACTATATGCCTCCCACCCCAGATAATTACTGTCCCATCAATTTACATGTACTTTTCTGAACTATTTCTTATGTATCTGATCCTAGAACTATTTATATGTAAAATATAACTTACAGATATATTGGAGTTATGGAATTTAAGATAGGGAGATTAGCAGCTCAATCTAATCATTATGATCCCTTATAAGCAAAGAACTTCCTCTGGCTGGAATCAGATGAGAGACCAGCCAGGAAGGAAGTCAGAGAGTTGATTCCAAGCACGGGAAGGATTCAGTGCATCATTGCTGGCTCTGAGATGTAGAAGCCCATGTGCAAGAATCAGAGAGAGTAGGCTCCAGGAGCTAAGGGTAGCTCCCAGATGACAGGAAAGATGTATGGACCTAGGTCCTAGTTATTAGGAACTAGATTCTCACAACCACCTGAATGAACTTATAAGTGGGTTCTACCCTAGAGGCCGGCCTAGCTAGCTAAAACAACGTGATTTTGGCCTTGTTAGAGCCTGAGCAGTAAAATCAGCCAAGCCTATCCAAATGTTTGACCCACAGAACTGAGATAAAATATTTGCACTGTTTTAAGCTACTAATTTCATGGTAATTTGTTATGGTACATATATAAAACGGACACGATCATCAAATATAATGTTTCCTCTAAATTTCAGGAAGATATCCTTGTTAGTATGAAAAATTCTTTATCTTGCTATGACTTTTGTTTTATTTTTTAATCACTAAGAGATAATTTTATCTTTTGATTTTTCGGTAATTATAAAAATAATCATAGAATTTTTCATCTTTATTTGGTAAATGCAGTTTATTATGCTGATAAATTTTCTAGTGTTGAATCATCATGGCACTCTAATTAGTCACGTGCTTAAAACATAACTAGATTCATTTTTATTAAAATTTATTTAGCATTTTTTAAGTTTGTTACATCTTTGTTAAAAATCAATAGATGATGTATGTGTGTGCCTACTTCTAGACTGTTTTGTTCCATTTACCTGTAAGTCCATTCTTACACCAATACTACATCTTGATTTCTATAGTTCTATGTCTTGAAATGAGGTAGAGTAATCCTTCCATTTTTATTTAAAGGTTTTACTTGTTTGAGAGAGAGAAAGCACAACCAGAGGGGGAGGGGAGAGGGACAAGCAGATTCCCTGCTGAGCAGGAAGCCAGGTCCCTGGGATCATGAACTGAGCTGAAGGCAGACATATAACTAACTGAGCTACCCAGGTGCCCCAGCCTTCCAGACTTTTTTTTTTTTTTTAAGATTTACTTATTTATTATTTTGAGAGAGAGTGTGTGCAAGCACATGCACATGGGGGGTGGTGTGCAAAGGGTGAGAGAGAGAGAGAGAGAGAGAGAGAGAATCCCAAGCAGACTCCATGCTCAGCACAGAGCCCAACGCTTAACTGACTCAGCCATCCAGGGTCCCAGCCCTCCAATTTTATTCTTATTTTTCAAAATTGCTTTAGCTATTTTAGATCATTTGCATTTCCATGTATGTTTTAGAGACATTTTGTCAATTTCTTGTTTGTTTGTTTGTTTTTTAAGATTTTATTTTTTATTTGTCAGTGAGTGAGCAAGGACAGCAGGGGGAGAGGCAGGCAGAGGGAGAAGCAGGCTTCCCGCTGAGCAGGGAACTAGATGTGGGACTCGATCCCAGGGATCATGACCTGAGCCAAAGGCATCCGCTTGACCGAATGAGCCACCCAGGTGTCCCCATTTTGTCAATTTCTGTAAAAACTCCTGCTGGATGTTTGACTTGGATTGCACTGAATGGATTAGTTTGGAGATAACAGGTATTTAAAAAACAAATTAAAAAAGAGATAAACCAAAAAACAGACTATAAATATAGAGAACTGATGGTTACTAGAGGGAAAGTAGGTGGGAGATGGGTGAAATAGGCAGTGGGGATGAAGAGTACACTTATCATGATAAGCAATAAGTAATGTATAGAGTTGCTGAGTTGCTGTGTTGTACATCTGAAACTAATACAACATTGTATATTAACTATACTGGAATTAAAATAAAAAAAAAAACAACCCTTCAGTTATCCAGGTTAAAAAAATAAAAATAAAATAAAAATATTGAAACTTCTGTTCCATTGGTCTATATATCAGTCATGACAATACTACAATGTTTTGAATACTATAGGTTTGTAATAAGTTTTCAAGTCAAGATGTGTGAGTCCTTCAACTTTGTTCTCTTTCAAGATTGTTTTGGCTAGCCAGGGTTCCTTGGGATTCCATATGCATTTTGGGATGGGTTTTTTTATTTCTGCAAAAAATACTGTTGGGATTTTGACAGGAATTGCACTGAATCTATAGATCATTTTGGGTGGTATTGTCATCTTTTTTTTCTTTTTTTGGTATTGTCATCTTAATATTATCTTCCATTCCATAAACACACAATGTCTTTCCATTTATTTATATCTTTTCATCAGTGTCTTATAGTTTTTAGTGTATAAGTCATTTGCCTCCTTGGGTAAGTTTATTCCTAAGTATTTTATTCTCTTTGATGGTATTGTAAATGGAACTGTTTTCTTAATTTCTTTTTTGGATTGTACATTCTTATTGTATAAAATGCAACTAATTAGGGGAGCCTGGGTGGCTCAGTTGATTAAGTGTCTGCCTTTGGCTCAGGTCACGATCCCAGGACCCCATGTTTGAGCCCCACATTGGGCTCTCTGCTCAGTGGGGAGCCTGCTCCTCCCTCTCCTCCCTGTTCCTGTGCTCTTTCTTGCTATCTCTGTCACCATCTCTCTCTCTCAAATAAATAAAAAATCTTAAAAAAAATGCAACTAATTTTTGTGCATTAGTTTTGTATTCTGCAACTCTGCTGAATTTGCTTACTAGCTCTAATAGGTGTGTGTGTGTGTGTGTGTGTCTGTGTAACATCATTTCATTTGTGAACAGAGATAATTTCACTACTTTCTTTTCAATTTGGATGTTTTTTAATTCTTTTTCTTACCTAATTGCTGTGGCTAGAACTTCTAGTATTATAATGAATATAAGTGGCAAAAGGCGGCATCCTTGCCTTGTTTCAGTTTGGACAGTTTCTATTGCTATATATACTTTTAAGCTCCTTATGGTTTTTTGTTTTTTTTTTTTTTGGTGCCATCCAATCTATTGAATTTTTCATTTCAAATACTGTATTTTCAGCTCTCAAAGTTTCATTTGGTTCTTCTATATATTTTCCTTTTGTTTCTTTGATATTTTCATGTTTGTTTCCTTTCAAATCCTTGAATTTATTTACTGTTCTAAAGTCCTTATTTGCTAATTCCATCATCTTTGACATTTATGGATCTGCTTCAATTGATTTTTTTCCTTTGGTCATGGGTTATAGTCTTTTGCTTCTTTAATTGTTTAGCAATTTTGACATTGTGATTACTATGGTTGTTTGTTTTTTTTTGAGGGGGGGGAAGGGTGGAGGGACAGGGAGAGAGAAAAGAGAAAAAGAGATCTTAAGTGGGCTCCATGCCCAGCACACAGCCCAATGTGGGGCTTGATCTCACAACCCTGAGATCATGACCTGAGCCCAAATCAAGAGTGGGACATTTAGGAACACCTGGGTGGCTTAGTCAGTTAAGCATCTGCCTTCAGGTCAGCTCTGGTCATAATCCCAGGGTCCTGGAATTGAGTCTGGCATCAGGCTCCTTGCTCAGCGGGGAGTCTGCTTCTCCCACTGCCTATCTCTTGTGCGCTTGGGATTGTGCGCTTGCTCTCTCTCTCTCTCTCTCTCTCTCTCTTTGATAAATAAATAAATAAATAAAATCTTAAGAAAAAGTAGGATGCTTAACCAACTGAGTCCCTAGGTGCCCCATGAATACCATGTTACTGAATATTGGATTTTATTTCCTTCCTGTGAAGAGTAGATTTTTAAAATTTTTCCTGGCAGGCAAATAAGTTAATTGTGGATTAGTCTGATCTTTTTGAAGCCTGTTTTAAAGCTCTATTAGGTTAGTTCTAAAGCAGCCCTACTGCAAGACAAGTTAGCCCTGGAACCACTGTATGATCTTTTTGTAGTCTCCTGAATGCTCCAGGTGATCCATGGGAAGTCTCAACCTTTGCTAATCACAACTTGAATGTATCCTAGACCTATGTGACCTCTGGGAATCCTTCAGGTTATCTCTGTCAGTCCCTACCCCGTACTGTGGAACTTCATCATATGCATGTGTGGTTTAGTATTCACCAACAGAATGAAGGGGGGACCTATGTCGAGTTTTGGATTCTTTCTCTGCATCTCCATATTGTCTGGTACTTTGCCCTGAAATTCATGCCACTTCAGCCACTCTGAACTCTGATCTCTGTCATCTCAACTCTGAGTCTGTGGTACCCTGCTTAAGTTCTCCCTTCCCGCCCTGCAATATAGAAAGTGCCTTTAGACAGAAAACCTAAGAGGTTATATGGCTACTAATTTCATTGTTTTTTTAAGTGTGATCCCATGGTAATTTATTATGGTGCTTTATCATGGCCAAAAGCAGAACTGGTTTCAGTATTAAAAAACCCCTTGGGTGCCTGGGTGGCTCAGTGGGTTAAGCCTCTGCCTTTCGCTCAGGTCATGATCTCAGGGTCCTGGGATCGAGTCCCATGTCAGGCTCTCTGCTCAGCAGGAAGCCTGCTTCCCCCTCTCTCTCTGCCTGCCTCTCTGCCTACTTGTGATCTCTCTCTGTCTGTCAAATAAATAAATAAAATTATAAATAAAATAAAAAACCCTTTATTTTGTTGCTTAAATTATACCTTACTAGATTAAAGCTTATCATAGCTCATGTTATTAAGAAATGGAAAAGTTGTTGAAATCTGCCTGGATTCATCTCCTAGCAGAAAGATACAATATGCCTTGACAACAGAGAGAAAAAGCAGACTTATTTTTAATATTTGAACATTTATTTTCAAATATAGTAGAGCATTTTATTTTATTTTTAAGATTTTATTTATTTATTTGACAGAGATCACATGTAGGCAAAGAGGCAGGCAGAGAGAGAGGGGGAAGCAGGCTCCCCGCTGAGCAGAAAGCCGGACTTGAGGCTGGATTCAAGGACCCTGGGATCATGACCTGAGCCTAAGGCAGAGACTTAACCCACTGAGCCACCCAGGCGCCCCTATAGTAGAGCATTTTAATGAAAAAAGTCTCTTATGTGTTTAACATTTTGAATTATAAAGCCGCAGTAATTCATCTAATTACTATTTATTGGCTATATGGTAGACATAGAACTTGTCTCTCTAGTTCACAAATTCTTTGAGATAAACTGTGTTAGAGAAACTGCACTCAAGAAGCCTTACCTCTCTATGAATCTCATTTATATGACCAGATTCTGAAACTTATAATGTAGTCTGACACCAGGTTTGGGGGGAATTGGGGTAAAGAGTGGAGTTTTATTTTGCATGCAAGAGGGATATAAACTGTTATAACCAGAAGGTAGACTGGAAGACTGTGTTTTGTTTTGTTTTTAAAGTTTTTATTTATTTGACAGAGATCACAAGCAGGCAGAGAGGCAGGCAGAGAGAGAGGAGGAAGCAGACTCCCTGCCAAGCAGAGAGCCCGATGTGGGGCTTAATCCCAAGACCCTGGGATCAGGACCTGAGCCGAAGGCAGAGGCTTAACCCACTGAGCCACCCAGGTGCCCCAAGACTGTGTTTTTGAAAAAAAAAAAAAAAAAAATTCTACAGTATTTCCCATTCCATATATTCTTCTAGAACCTTGCTATTTCCCTACCAAGAAGTGGAGTTTATGTTCTCTCTCCCTGAACCTCAACAACAGGCCTTTGTGACTGCCAGTTAACAAAAAAACGACATAGTAATATCATGTTATTTCTGAGACTAGGCCAGAAAAGATAATATAGCTCCTACTTGGCTCATTCTTGGGACTCATACCTTTGGGGCCCTGTGCCACCATGTAAGAGGTACAGCTAAGCTGAAGCCACTGAGCTGGAGAGACCACAGAGAGACCGAGATGCATGAGGAGCTCCAGCTGTTCTAGTTCCCAACTGTTCAAGTCCTCCTGTTCCAAGCACCAGATATTTCAGTGGGGAGGCCTGTGAGGTGACTTGAGCACCAGTCACTATCTGACTGTAACCACATGGGAGACTCCCAAGTGACAAGTGGCAAGCTAAGTCCATCCAATCTCCAGAGTGCTAAGGGAAAATTAAAAATGCTCTTTTTTGTGGCATTAAGTTTGAGGTGTTTTGTTTTGCAGCATTAGATTAGTGGAACATTGAACTCAGGATCCCTGTGAGACAGTAAAAAGAAGTCAAAGCAGGCAAGAGGATATATGTATACACAGAAGAAAGGTCTAATGTTGGAGATATTAATTTATGATTTGTGGTAAGTGAAACCATGGCACTGGTTCAGAGTACCTATAATGAGAATAAAGAATAAGAAAAGAGCCTAATACAGAACTCTAAGGAATTTAAATATTTAAATACGAAGTGGAGAAAAAACCTATCAAAGAATAGAAGAATGGCTAGAGAGGCAGAAGGAAAACCAGGACAATGTTAAGTCATGGGTAACTAGAGAAGAGAGTGTTTCAACACAAAGGGAGTTGTCGATTATGATGAAACTGTCAACAGATATTGAGAAATAAAAGTGTCCATTTTGGATTTAGCAACATAGACCACTGGTGATTTTGGCAAGTGAAGTCTGTATGAAGTCTGAGGGAAGGGAAAGTAGGAAAAGTCCAAATATTATGGGCTAAAAAAATAAGTATGAGGTTAGGAAATCTAGACATGAATAATTCTTTTAATAAGTTGGATGTGAAGGTAAAGAAAAAGTTATAAATAACTGGAAATTATAAAAAGGTTACTATACCTTGTGCTTAGAGTTTAGCCTTGAATATACTTTTTTTTGGTGTTTAATTTTAGTTTTTAAATTTTTTTTTATTTTTATTTTTTTTTAGTTTTTAAATTTTTAATTTATCTCTTTTTGTTAAGTAAACTCTGTGCTCAACATGGGTCTTGAACTCACGATCCTGTGATTAAGGGCTGCATGCTCTATCGACAGCCAGCCAGGTGCCCCTTAAAGATACACTTTCATGGACTCTACAATTAAGTCTTCAAAAATTTTATCTCGGTCATTAAAAGCTTAATTCAACACAGGCATATCTCTTCTACTACATGAAAGATGGTAATACACTATCACTAGCTTTTTTAAGAAAATTTTATGGCAAAATAAATTACTGTGTTGCTGCCTGAAAGGCTTAAGGAATTTCCAAGCTAAGTAGATAGTTGAGAGCATACTGCACAGTGGCTGAAATTACAGAAAAAACATAAAGATATTTTTCACATTAATAAAACTCAACTCCTTAAATTGGTTTGACATTAGCTAAATGCTGCCTAACACTCTATTATACTTACCCGCTGTTGGTGAACAATGTTTTTGTGCTCACGTGCCACACGTGTGGCCCATTTTCGAGCCTCCTTATTTAGACTGTGCTCCTCCGTGGTCCCAGTTTCCGATTCTAATTGTCGGCTCTACAACATAAGAGAGAACAGAGACCAAACATCATTATGCCTATTGAAATCACTACTGTTTGTGGGTGGACCAGAGAGCCTTCACTTAATCAGCATTCAAAACAAGCCCTGCTCCACTACTGTGGGAAGCAATGTCTCCTATCAGAACATTAGCAGGATGGTATGAAACCATAAATGAACACAGGATTTTTCATTTTGCACTGTTTAATATTGGAGCTTCACCTTTAATACCGTGGACTGATCCATTTTGGGTGTGAAAAAAGCTAGCTAAACAAAGGAAAAAAAAAGTATTTATGCCAACCTACCATGACACTAAAATGGTTACATAGGTAAAATGGAAACCAACTCAATTGTTTTAATGGGATTTAAAAAAAGAATCAATGGATAAAAGTGAAGAGAACAAAACAATACAATAACAATAACAATAACAATAACACAACCTCTTTGTCCACAAAAATACTGGGTTTATTTATTTTTTTAAAGATTTTATTTATTTATTTGACAGACAGAGATCACAAGTAGGCAGAGAGGCAGGCAGGGAGAGGGGGAAGCAGGCTCCCTGCGGAGCAGAGAGCCCAATGTGGGGCTCGATCCCAGGACCCTGAGATTATGACCTGAGTCGAAGGCAGAGGCTTAAACTCAGCCACCCAGGCACCCAAGATACTGGGTTTAAGTTATTAAATTAGTTTCAGGTCCATCACCAATTCACCAAAAACCCTCAAACTAGGTTTTGCCCTTCCTCTGGACTTTAATATCATACGAGAGGGGTGCTTCATTAAATGAAGGGTTTCTTCTAGTAAGGGTTTCTTCTAGCCCCAAAATACTACTATTTTGTTTCACAAAGGACAAACTACAAAATTTCAATTAGCAGTATTAATAGTTAGCCCCTACTATAGAAAGTATCGTGAAAAGTGCTTCACATAACTTTTTATAACAACCTCATGAGGTGATTCATATAGCCATCTTATAGAAAAGGAAACTGAGACTCAGATGTTAAAATGTCTAGTGTCTACCGGATATTACATGTTACACCTCTGATTTATACAAGTCTGATTTCAGAATTAGAGCTCTTAACCACTAAACTATTTTAATTTTCTCTAAACTCTTAAGAACCCGTGGAAAAAACATCAAATAATTGGGAAAACAAATAATCTCTTAAATATGAATTAATCCAAGAGGATTTTAATACGAAAAAGAAGCAAAATTTTACAGTGGGAAGATCCTGGAAAACTGACTTTTGCAAAGCCACACAGCTCAAAATTGGAAGAGTAAGTAGAATTTGGCTGTATTAAAAACTTAATATTTCTGATAGGGGGATTATAGGCAAGGTTCAAAAACTTTTACTCTATACAGACATTTCAACTAAAGCTAGATTATACAATGATAAATGCACTGAAATAGAGCAAAAGAATCAAAATGAAAATCTAACCAATTTCACAACTGATTCATTCTTTGGGCTATTAGAAATCTGGGACCCATCTTTATTATTGTATTTTGCTTTGTAAAAGGATCTAGGCATTTACATTTTAATCCATTCTCAGAAGTCAAGGTTTATAATGTTAAAAGGTGGATGCAGACTGCAAATGCAATCTACATTAACCAGAGGAATCTAATGTATAAATGGAATTCAAGAAATGTATATTCTGAAGAGCCCAGGCATAGGTTTTTAAGTCAGACAGACTTAGTTTTCATTCTATGTCCTTTATTATCTTTATGATCTTGGACATGTTTTTAATCTGAGTCTTAAGTCACATTTGAAAATTGGTGAAAATGCCAATCTCATAGGGGTTGTTAAGATAAAAGTAGCTCATATTATAGACATTCTCTTACACTAACTATATTATTAAGTATCCAGTAAGTGGTAATTGTTAATGCTAAACACCCAGTTGAAAGTAACTTGAAACAAAATATTGTTAATATTAATAAAAAATTCCACATAATTCCTAGGTTCTTGCTAGCCCAAAGAATGAGTTAGAAACAAGACTGAAGGTATATTGAAAGATCAAGGCAGATCTCAAACAGAATGAACTTATATGGAACAGAATCGAGGAGAAAGAAGACAACTAATGGAGAGATTGTATTTTTATCACTGAGCAACATTTTAGGAATAGGTAAGTGGGTTTAAATGTGTACTGGCTACAGACAGTCCTAGTTGCTCACACATAATCTCTACCTTTTCACTGAGTATTTCCTGTGCTTAAGAGCTGGGGAAGTATAGACAGGGCCTTTTCCCCTTTCTTTTTGGGTTTACTACTCCTCAGATGGGAGTGTCCAACGATTAGGACAGACAACAAATTCCACTGATTGGGAGATGTGATTCTGTGATTCAAATTCAAATTAAATTTTTTTCATGAATTCTACAATCAAGCCATGGAAAGAAATGTGGAAGCTACCTATAACTCAGGGTCTAGACAAATGAGAATTTCATACAAGGCAAACACAACCCAGATGTTAAACACACAGAGAAATGTTCTAATGCCACCTCTACCATCCAAGATTGCTGTAAACCAGGATCTAGTGTAGATCAGATGGTGGTGTTAGCGGTGGCTGATTCTACCAAAGGAACTGCTAGTGACTGCTTCTTTTTGAAATGTTAGCTATTTTGATCCCTAGTTCAAACTCTTAACATTTTTCCTTTACTTCTTAAAAATGCATTTGAAACATAAGAGAATAATGACATATTAAGCTATTAAGCACAACATTTTAAAGCACATTGCCATCTGCCTAAAGCAAAATATGAGAATTTAAAAATTATGTATCAAAAAGCACTATAGCCTAGCTCTGAAAAAGTTCACTTATTGAACTTGATTATTTTTAAAAGAGACATATGTAATAATACCACAATTCTCAGAAAAATGGTGGCACAAAAATAATTCAAATAAGTTAAAAACTGAAGAGAAATGATACACAAGGACTTTCCTAGAAGCTTTTTTTAAAAAAGATTTTATTTATTTATCTGACATAGAGAGAGAGAGATTACAAGCAGGCAGAGCATCAGGCAGAGATAGAGGGGGAAGCAGGCTTCCTACTAAGCAGAGAGCCCGATGTGGGGCTTGATCCCAGGATCCTGAGATCATGACTTGAGCTGAAGGCAGAGGCTTAAACCCACTGAGCCACCCAGGTGCCCCTCCTATCAACTTTTAAGTATAGGACTGGTAGTTTTTCATTTGTCATTTGTCAGCTTGGGTATTTGACAAGTTCGGTCAACTAAATATGATTCTTGAGGTCTTTGGAAACATCAGATTTTAGAAATCATACACATTTTAGTAAAAAAAAATTACAGAAGCAGATGGGTCTTTTTCCATTCCCTCTGAGTAAAATAACTTCCTTATTGTTTTTTGTATTGTCCTTCAAATCTCAGGTCACACATACAGGGGGATGGGCAGAGGGAGAGAATCTTCAAGTAGACTCTTCCACTTCAAGTAGAGCACAGAGCCCAACACTGCTGAATCCCACAACCCGAGAGCTCATCATGACTTGAGCTAAAACCAAGCCAGACGACTGACTGAGCCACCCAAGCGCCTCAGCGGTTACCTTTAAACAGTGACAGTTCAGGTGAAAACTTTCTACATCATTCTTTTTTTTATAATTAGAAAACTATACAGCTATGTTAATTTTTTCTAAAAGAGTATCATTTATTGCATATTTAAGCTCTGTGCTAACTGTTTTACAAACATTATTTAGCTCTCAAAATAATCCTAACAATGATTCTCAATTTATAGGTATAGAATTCTAGGCTTAGAAAGGGTATGTGTCTTTTTTTAAAGCCAGTAAGTGGTGAATGTAGAGCTTGTATTGAGTCCTCTTTGACTTCAGATTCCTTGCTACCTTACAACTGTATTGTCTCATGAATTGTTCTATATCAATACCAATATTAATAAAATAGAGGCAATAATATTGAAGATATTGTTAAAATACAAATTTCCTTTGAATGAAGCTTTGGCTAGGCCATTTACTTAGAGGTAAGACAGCTTTTGCTTTCACTTCGTTTTTAGAAAAACAAAAGCCATATTTCATATGAGTTTAAAAAGGCCTTCAGAGCTTAGCAATGTTAAATTTTTTGAAAGTTCTCAATACTAGTCTTTTCAATAAATACTAGTCTTTTCAAATTTATAAAGTTATTAAATAACTTTAAAGAACTACATGACAGAAATTAACATTCTACTATTCTAGATATATCAGTTTTTAAGTCATCTTAACTATTTGTCCTTAAGATATGATTTCAGTTCACTTTAGGATTAACATAAGGGCATAGAAGGTTAAGACAGGCATCTGAGCATATGCTCAGAGGGCAAATTGAGTAGGGACAGAAAAGATGATTTCATACAAGAAACACTGTCATAATTTGCCAAGTCTGTTACCAAAATATAACCATCTGAAAGAGAGAAAAAGAGATAGTCATACATAATGAATGAAAACTAGCATTTACATAGCAAAATACTAGCATTTCAACCTAATTTCAAAAGATAATGTTAGGGTTGTCAAGCCAATGTCATATGCCAGGAACAATCCAGTTATTAACCCTCATTCAAGGGATTTGTACTAGTATTTTTCAGCTTATTGGTATATATTTATTGTGTTAAATATTGAATCCACTTCAGTTTTTATGAAATTTAATAACATATTGTTAATTATTTCAAGAAAATTATTTTTACTTGTTTTACTCTTCAAGTAAAAAGCATCTGGATCTGCATAGGTTTTTATATTTCTAGTATTCATGTTTATACAGGTTCATGGTCCTATAATTTTGAAATTCACAATGCTCTGAAAATCACAGGTGTTTTAGGTAAGTTTGGAGCCGCAGCTCAGGTGTGACAAAATTTGACTTGAGCCAAAGAGACATTATTTATAGTTTTTATTTATTTCACTTGGTATAACTATTCAAATGTTTTACTGCAAAAATACTACGCTTGATCATGAGGTCCTTCCCCTTGTTTAGGGTGTTATATAATATATGGTATATGGATCACCCTTCTAAAACCTGAAAAAGTCTGTTATTTTGTTTTTTTTTAAATGTTTCATTTTTAAGTAATCTCTATACCAAACATGGGGCTTAAACTCACAACCACAAGATCAAGAGTCCCATGCTCTACCAACTGAGCCAGTCAGGTGCCCCTAAAAATCCAGGATATCTATGTTATTTTATTTATTCATTTTCAAGATTTTATTTTTAAAAAATATGGAATGCTTCATGAATCTGCATGTCACCCTTGCACAGGGGTCATGCTAAATTTCTCTGTATTGTTCCAATTTTAGTATATATGGTGCTGAAGTGAGCACTGAAAAATTTTAAGTTTTGAAACACATCTAACCTGAAGGCCTTTGTTGGGAGACTGAACCTCTAAGTCACATATTTTAAATATATCATACAAGTTGGAAAGGAGTGGAGCAGTGCTCTTCATGAATCATAACTTATTCTGACTATACTCGGAGAGTAGCAGGAACTCACAACTGGGTTGAATGTGCGTCGTCCCTCCGAGAAGCAAACGGGAGCTATTAGATACCAAAGGTAAATTTAAGAGAAAAACCTGTCCTTCAGTCATGCCATGAAAACAAGACAAAACAACAACAACAACAACAACAAAAAACAACAAAACCACTGTGTCTGACACTCTCTAGATATATCTAGAGCCTGACTAGTTGGAACAGCCACAAGAGGAGTATGCCTTTACTCTGGCAGCTCTCACAGAGATTCTGCTTTAAGAGCTATAATCACAGGCTAGATAAAAAAAAAAGTGAACTCCCAGGCTCTTTTGTGTCAGTACCTTACCAAGGCATCTGTGGGAAGCTCTAGATACCTATAGATGGTTAGAGAATGCATCAAATCCAGAGAAAGCACAAAGACTCATTATATAGATGGTAGCTTTTCTATGAAAAGCAAGTAAGTCCTTTTTGAAAGACTGAAGAACTTAGGACAACGCCCCCTGAACACTTGACTGCCAGCACTGCTGTTTCTGGAGAGCAACACTTTAGTCTATAATCAGAGCCTTTCATTTCTGGATACTGTGGTCAGCATATGTATAGAAGGATGGTACCTACTTACTCACAAGGAGGATTTTCCACAAATTCTCTATCACAGTGCTTTCATGTTCATATGCCAATGCTATGTGCAATACAAGACTTCCATCAGCAGATAAAGCCACTCACTAACAATGAGAATTTTGAAGTAGTTTCCCTGTATAGTGTACTGGTCCCATATAGTCTTTACAGACAAGGTTAACTTTTGGTAAATATTTTTTTCTTAGTTTTACTGAGAAATAATTGACATACATCACCATGTAAGTTTAAGGCACATAGCATGTTAGTTTGATTTACATGTATTGTACATATTTTTAATAAATGCATAAAATGCCCTGCTTAGCGAAAATTTAATGTGCAAAAGTCCTAAATTACAGCCAAGTGGCCATTTTACTTAATATTTAATCTTTAGATGGTAGAAATAAATATTACAACTAGTGGCTAAAATAACAGGAAAAGATCATACATCAGAAATTTGTCAGCTTTTTTTTTTTTTATTTTTTTAAATTTTTATTTATTTGACAGAGACAGCTCACAAGTAGGCAGAGAGGCAGGCAGAGGGGGGGGGGAGCAGGTTCCCCACTGAGCAGAGAGCCTGATGTGGGGCTCGATCCCAGGACCCTAGGATCATGACCTGAGCTGAAAGCAGAGGCTTTAACCCACTGAGCCACCCAGGCGCCCCTGTCAGCTTTTTTTTAAAAGACTTTATTTATTTGAGACAGAGAGAGTGCATGCACACAAGTGGGAGGAGCTGCAAAGGGAGAGGGAAGCAGGCTCCCTACTGAGCAGGAAGACCCATGCAGGGCTTGATACAAGAACCCTGAGATCATGACCTGAGCCAAAGTCAGCCACTTAACTGACTGAGCCACCCAGGCACCCCTGTCAGCTATTTTTTATATTTGTGATACTATGATAAAAATGTCAGCTTATGGTATCTGTGAAGATCTTGTTATTTGCAGTTCAGGAAAGGTAAAAAGGAAAAAGTCTTCACATCCCCACCAGGAAATATGAGGGGAAAGTTTCCATAAGTTTTTCCTGCCTTAAATGCAAACATGTGTGTTTCCTGTATTATTCCCCATCCAGGTTAAGTAGGATAGGAGATCCTTTTCACTGGACATGAGGAACTGTCCTTAATGGCATACATCACTAGTTCTGGTAATGGAAGGGACAAACACTGAGGTGTATGTAGGGCAGAGGTGCCAAAAATGTAAGAGGGGTGGGAACGGACACTAATTGTTAGCTATTGGCTGCTGTTTATTCCACACAGATTGCTTTTTAGCGTACAAACTGTTAAGAAATATGTTGATGAGATCCACACTGTGGAATGAAAAAAAGAACAGAAGTCCCAAGGGACTTTCAGTCAACTCAGTAAGAGAGTTAAGTGAGGGGGTACCATGAATATAAAAGTGTTAAAAGACTTCATAATCTTTATAATGTCTCCTATATTTGATATTTTGGTGTTTCCTATAGTAATTAGGGGCAATACCTAAAAAAATCAAATATGCTTGTTTTGTGGAGAGGTAGGGGAAAAAAAGACAGTTAACATTTATTCTGTATCTACTATGTGCCAAGTACTGAGTCAAATGCTTAAGTATCTCATTTAATTTTCAAATAGATTAAAGTCTTCAACATTTATACAGGAGAATTCTGAATCAGAGAGGTTAAATATATATAAACGTATAAATAAAATAAACACAGCCAGCAAATGGCACAGCCAGGACCTGACTCCAAAGCTCATGATTTCTCATTGTATGACACCTGGATTAATTTCTAAAACAAGTATGACCCATGTGACAGCTGAATGACTCTCCAAAATTGGGATCCTAGTATATATGTACTTGTCAATATTCCCTTATAGAAAATCCTCTTTTTGGGGGGTTAGGGAAATTTTAGGGTACATCTCATATTCTTAGAATAATCCTTCATTAAAAACTCCTTTCAGCAAAGAAAGGTGAACATTACTCTTTTCAACTTTCTGGTATCACCTGAAAAATGGTATTTGAGGATATAAAGAAAGGACACTGTAGAAATCAATAACTATATGGAAATAAAGGCAAGAAAATCAGTGTTAACCATGAGACAGCTACTAAGTTACTACATTAGATGAAACTTGCCACTGATCACTGTCACTTGTAATGATATTATCGCTAATACTAAGATTCTCAATCTAATTCTATGGCTATACAAAATAGAAATAATTGTGTATTTATAAAGCCATTTTGGCCAGTTTCTTCTGGTATATCATTCTAAAGCATGAATCAAAATAATCATATATTGAAATAAAATGATAAAAAATTTTGATTTATCAGCAAGTAAAGATAAGTCAAAAAACAAAAAGGGTATAATCATTTCAAGCCCTAGTTAACTTTGACAGTAATATTGTCACTGTATGCTCTTATCTGGACATTTTCAACTTCTGCAGGAAAAATATTACAATTTGAAATGGGTTATATTAAAAAAGGCTTCAGCTTCCCCTTGATAAAGGCAAGATTAGCTCTACAATTCTTTCTAACATGCCTCTCCAGGAAAACAAGGTGCTTTAGACAAGATGAAAAATGAGAACTTCAATCCTTTCACTATAAATATGGAAGGAAATGCTTAATTTATATAGGAAAATGGAAAGCCCCAGTTTACACAATCAGTGGCCCATTACACACCCGAACACATTTTTAATCCCAATACCAGGTCCCACCCTTCATTAACATGCAAACCCACAATCCCATCTCCCCCACCCTTGACCCACACCCCCATATACCTCAGCTATGGTCATTCTCAGAGCACTGACAGGGGAGAGCTCAATATCCACCAGTTGGGCAGCTTTTAAACTCTGCCCAGTAAAGATTGCACAAGGACAGAAAACAGCATAGTTAGAACTTTAAGGCAAACAGGGACATGCAGCTAAGAACATTTAGCACAGTGTCTAGAAACAGAATAGGATTTAGGATTGTAGCTGGGCCTTGAACAAGTGAAATGAGAGTCTACTGTTATTCTGATTTTTCTGAGGAAAATGGGCAAAGATAAAATAATCTTGAATTAGTTGCAATTTTAAGTCAACCTTGGTGAACCTGTCCACACCCTGTATCTTCTAATGCTCTGCTTCATTCCTCTCAGATAAAGAAGTCAAATTACAGGATGTCACTGAGTCATTAAGCAAAAGTTGATTGATTAAAAGGCACTAATATAAAGGGCAAGGGTTATAATCTAGAGGTAAATGCTGATTTCCTATATTTCTTTATACAGCCAAGAACAGGATTCCTTAAAATATAAGAAAAGTAATAAAGATAACTCTAGTAAAGGTCTATTAAACTTATACCATGAAGCTGTGATATCATAAATTCCCCTGGTTCTGATTCCATGTTTACTAAAAGAAATCTTACGAATATAATTTGACTTCCCTCTTGGCTTACCCACATTGAAAGAATGTGCTAGATATGCCAACATGTGCTTTCTTAACTTGCAGAAGTTGATTGTCTTTTCTTTTTATGTTATCAAATTAGCATTTTGGTTCTGTTGTTGTTTTTTTTGTTTGTTTGTTTTTGTGGGTTTTTTTAAATTTATTTATTTGTCAGAGAGAGAGAGAGTGAGCACAGGCAGACAGAGAGGCAGGCAGAGGCAGAGGGAGAAGCAGGCTCCCTGTCGAGCAAGGAGCCCGATGTGGGACTCAATCCCAGGACGCTGGGATCATGACCTGAGCCGAAGGCAGCCGCTTAACCAACTGAGCCACCCAGGCGTCCCGGTTCTGTTGTTTTTAATTCAAATAATGGCAAACATTTTTCATAAACTCAAGGATAAAATGCATGATTAATATCTGCTTTTTAAAATATAGCCAATTTGAGCATTTATGTTAATGCTCTGACATTCTAGGAAATCTGAAAGGAATGAAAAAGGGTCTGTAATTTTTTATAAAGCCAACCAAAATATGTGCAGGCACACATTCACTGTTCTGTTTACCGATTCTATTCTGGTTAAAATTTAACCACTGGTTTCTTTGGAAGGGTGTCCATATAAAGAATTTCATGGATAGAAAGTATAATTTATATTTGAATTGAAAAAAAATTTTAATGAATATTTTTTCTTCTTCTCTCTGTTAAGTTTGCAGGTTTTTAGTTACATGTCTTAGAACTTAACCTCATTTAAGTTGCTAACATAAAGATATTGGGTTTTAGTCACATTTTAGAAAGGAGAAATGGCTGTTTCTCTGCATACTTACAACTTTGTTATGAAATTAAGGAGACACATTCAGCTTTTTCTGTCTAGTTCAAGGATAATAGTTATCTGAGCACAAACATAGCTTAAAAACAAATGGAATGAAAATCTGGAATTCCCTTACAGTATCGCTGTCACAGGGCTGGAACTGGAAAGGCTGGGGTTTGTGAAATACAGCATTCTCTTGTAAAAACAGCTGAAGATTATAGTCCCGTACCACCTAAAGAGAAAATAAAGTATCTTTAAGTCTTTAATAAGATTACGATGTTGAGTAATTATATTTTAAAGTTTAAGATTTATTCTGCTGCTTTCCAAAAATGAGAAATCATCCAACACAATGTGATCAAAAGAAAATGGTAAGTACACATTTTTTTTTCATTTTAGATAACAGTTGTTACTTATGTGTCCTATTTTCTCAATAGTCTAAATATGGAAAGTACTAGTTTAGAAACTAGCCCAGATTGTAGGACTAGATAATAGGCAATATTTTAAGACAGCAAAAAGATAGCAATTATGCAAAAAGTTGCTCTTTTTAATGAGGGCAGTGGGATGAAAACAGGGAAGCACATTAGTCCCTTAGGTCTCTCCCAGCTATAAAGTTTTGTAGACCTCTTAAAGTCTGCTATATGGAGACTATCACCTACTAGGAAACTTCCAGATAACCCCATCCATAGCATAAAATAGTATTAAAACAATTTTTTTAAAGTAGGCACCATGCTCAAAGTGGGGGTTGAACTCATGACCCCGAGATCAAAAGCCACATGCCCCAATGACTGTGCCACCAGACACTCCACAAAATAGTTTTTTTATAGTACTTATTGACATCATTTCTAGGAAATTACATTTTTTTAAGATTTTTTTTTTCATTTTACACTAATCTCTATACCCAATTGGGGCTGGAACCTACAACCCCAAGATCAAGCAGTTGTGCATTCCACAGAGCCAGCCAGGTGCCCTAGGAGGTTACATTCTAACTACCATCTTTTTTTTTTTTTAATTTATTTATTTGTCAGAGAGAGAGGGAGAGAGAGCGAGCGAGCACAGGCAGACAGAGTGGCAGTCAGAGGCAGAGGGAGAAGCAGGCTCCCTGTTGAGCAAGGAGCCCGATGTGGGACTCGATCCCAGGATGCTGGGATCATGACCTGAGCCGAAAGCAGCCGCTTAACCAACTGAGCCACCCAGGCGTCCCTCTAACTACCATCTTAAAGCATACCAAGGAATTCAAATAGAAGGGCAACTCCAATACACAGAAGGTAGCAAAACAAATAGTGCAGAAAGACAGCCATCTGAAGAGACTTCACTGCACTATATACTGGGAAAGAGTGGAAATCAACATTTGATTGTGCAGAAACCCATTTTCCATTTTGCTACAGGGCTTACCCTTCACTTATTTTCCATTAGCACCTCTGCCAGAGGATGGGCAGAAGAAGAAAAGTTTAAAGTAGCTCTGTAGCTATACCTTAGTAGTTCTGGGAAAAGAGTTTATTGAAGAGATAGAGAAAGGAGGGGTTATATTTTACATTTTATTTATCAGCACAAACCCAATTCCCTACTGCCCATTCAACAACCATTTACTGAGAGAGCTTACCAAGCCCAGTGTTAAATGCAGAGGTGAGGGTAATATATAGATGAATAAAGATGAAACAAGGTTAGCATCTTCAAGGAATTTATAATCTGGAAAGTGGGAGAACCAGACAGTACACAATTAAATACACTGTGGAAGTATGTAGAGGGTACTAGGAGAAACAAAAGAGGGTGAGGAGAGCTTAGCAGAATTCTGTCAGGCAAGGCTGGCTGAATAAACGTATTCTCAAAGGGAAGTGCATTTTATTTTCCCTGCATTCCAGTTTTAAGCTGTGAAAACTCTTGATACACCCCTGAGAGTCTCATTAATCACCATGCAGAAAAAGCTAAGAGGATCAGCCCTCGAGTTACAATCTTTTTAGATTTTTAACTGCATTATAACATATATGAAAGTAGAGACAACAAACCCACCTGCCTCTTCCACCCCCAACTATACTGAAGCAAGTCTCAGACATATCTTTTCATCCATAAATATTTCAGTATGCTATCTAAAAGACAAGGACTGTTTTAAAAACCCTACCCATATTAAAATTCACAATAAATGCTTATAAAACAACCAGTAAGTGTTCAAATTTCCCTGATTGCTTGATATTTTTAAGTTTTTCGGATCAGGATCAAAATAAGGCGCCCACAGTGCAGGTGGATGATGTTGCTTAGGTTTTTTTTCATATAGAGGCTCCTTCCTTCTTCCACTCTTTTTTTCTCTCTTTCAGTTTGCTGAAGAAAACTGTGTTTTTGTCCTGTAGCATTTCCCACAGTCTGAATTTTGTTGACGGCATCCTTGTAGTTTTCTGTTTCCTGTATATCCTATAAGTTGATGCTTGATTGCATTCAGGGTTTTTTTGTTTTGTTTCTTGCAAGGTGATGTTTACTTCCATGAAGAGGCTTGACTCTGATTTACCCCCTTTTTTTTAATGATATTAACCACTAGAGTGGGCTGAATAGTGGCCCCTAAAAATGTATGTCCATGTCCTAAGCCCTGGAACCTGTGAATGTTACCTCATTTGCAAAAGGACCTTTGCAGATGTAACTAGATTAAAGATTTTGAAATCATTCCAGATTCCCTCGATGGGCCCTAAATTCAATGATAAGTATCTGTATAAAAGACACACAGAAGATAACAGAAGAAAAGCCAGTGTGACCATGGTAACAGAGATCAGAGTAATGTGGCCACAAGTGAAAGAATGCCTATAGCCACCAGAAGCTGGGAGAGGCAAGGACTGATTCTCCCCTAAAACGGTTTGAGGGCATGTAGCTATGTCAATCCTTTGATTTTGACTTCAGGGCTCCCGAACTCAGAGGGAATAAATTTCTGTTGTTTTAAGCCACCTAGTTCATGGTAATTTGTATAGTAGCCCTATGAAACCAATGTAACAGGCCTATGATGATAAATGCCTAAATCTGTTGGAGGATGCAAGAACTAGAGATTTTTTCCTCCTTTTTCTTATTATTCTAAACAAGGAATTCAATCATTCCCTTTTCATTTACTAGCTGGAATAATTTATGAAAGGAACTTTGCAAGTTGACTATTTAATTACCTAGCGGTATAGTTTGTATAAGGAAGGCAAGATAAACGGTTAATTCTTTCCTTTATTATCTAGTTTCCCAACTGAGTTGTTTCCCTAGAAACCTCCAAAGAATACCTAATTATAACTTTAATAAATTATTATTATGAAGATACAGCTTCAAAAATATTCAATGTGTTTTAGTTCACTGCAATTATCATCAGTGATGCTAAAATTACCTCATCTTTGGCCAGTAAAATTGCATCCTGAGTCCTTTTGACATAACCTAGTAGTTTCTGATAATTTTGCTGGTTTCTTTGGTTTCTATTATGACAAATCATTTAAGGTTGATCTATTTCATGCCCCAGACCTGGAGAATTGCACCTAAAAGCCTTGTCTCTTTCCCCCATGCCTAAATGAGAAGAGAAAGTATTTAGAAAACAAAATCTGGACACTAGAGGTACTAGGTTAGTCACTGGTCTTTTTCTCAAAGACTTTATTTTGAAAGGAAGTCACAAGGAGGTCCTATGTACCTCCCAGTGCTGGCATCTTGCATAACTATAGCAAAGATGAGAATCAGGAAATCAACTTTGGTACGAAGGACAGAGCTTATTTAGATTTCACAGTTTATACATTAACTGATTTGGGTTTTATGTGTGTAGAGGTCTATGTAATTTTATCACATGTGTAGCTTCCTGTAACCAGCACCAGAATCAGATGGTTAACTGAACCACCCCCCAGACTCCTTTATGCTGCTCTGTCGTAGCTATATCCACTCTTCTCATCCCTGATTTCTGGCAACCACGAACCTGTTCTCCAGCTCTTTAACATGTTATTTCACAAATACTATATGATGGACTCAGGCAGCACAGCTTTAAAAAAAATTATTTATTTATTAGAGAGAGAGAGAGTGTGTGCAAGCAGGGGGAGAGCCAGAGGGAGAGGGGGATCTCAAGCAGACTCCCTGCTGAGCACAGAGCTCAGCAAGGGCTTGATCTCATGACCCTGAGAACATGACCTGAACCCAAATCAGGAGTCAGCGGCTTAACTGACTGAGCCATCCAGGCACCCGGGCACCTGTCTTTTTAAGATTGCCTTTTTAGGGGCGCCTGGGTGGCTCAGTGGGTTAAAGCCTCTGCCTTCGGCTCAGGTCATGATCTCAGGGTCCTGGGATCCAGACCCTCATCGGGTTCTCTGCTCAGCGGGGAGCCTGCTTCCTCCTTTCTCTCTACCTGTCTCTGTGCCTGCTTGTGATTTCTCTCTCTGTGTCAAATAAATAAATAAAATCTTTAAAAAAAAAAGACTGCCTTTTTAAACTCAGCATAATTTCCTTGAAGTTCATTGCAGCTGTTGCACGTATGAACAGTTTGTTCCTTTTTATTGCTGAATAGTATCCCATAGCATGGACATACCAAGTTCGTTTGATCCTTCATTCACTGAAGGTCATTTAAACAATTTCTAGTTTTTTGGCTATTATGAATAAAACTACTATGAACATTTGTGTGCAAGTGTCTGTGTGAAAATAAATTTTCATTTTCCCTGGGATATAGGTCCAATCTCTCTTTAAAGGTGTTACTGAGGTATAACTGACATACTACAAACTATATATTTAAAGTAAAACTTTTAATTTTAACACAGCTGTATACCTGTGAAAACATCATCACACCAAGATAGTGAATATATTTCTCACTATCAAAGGTTTCTTTACCTTCCTTGTAATTCTTCCTTCCATTCCCTTCCTGCCCCCCTCTGTCATTCCTCATGACAACTGAGATAAAGCTTTAAAACTTGTTACAGATGTATCTTTCAGCACCTAGCACAGTGACTTTGGCTAAAGTATCATTCAATAAACAGATGTTTAGGAACATTGGTCTATCCAGTGTTCCAGTGCTGAGATTAAGTAAAAATAATACTCATATTGGGTGCCTGGGTGGCTCAGCTGTAAGCATCTGCCTTTGGCTCAGGTCTTGATCCCAAGGTCCTGGGACTGAACCCTGAGTTGGGCTCCCTGCTTGGCTAGGTGTCTGCTTGCCTCTCTCCCTCTGCCCTGCTCAGGCTTTCTGTTCTCTCTTTCTCTCTCTCAAGTAAATAAACTCTTAAAAAAAAATAAAAAGGAATACCCATATTGCCAATGCCTTCCTCATGTCATGCCTCTTTAGATATTTTTTGCCTAATTACCCTTTCATTACTTTTAGTACCATAAATATACTGTATATATGTATGTACTGTGTCCCACTATAATATTTAACCCCTCCCTAAACATCTGGAAGCAATTTTTACTCCCTTAGGGCAATATCACCCCCTCTGAGAATGCATACTCTAGCGTAAACCACCTTACTGAATTTTACCATTCACTCTCTTTTTTCTTTTAAGTATTATTACTATATATGAAGTATCTCAAAATATTATTTTCTTGGGTATTTTTGATCTCTAAATGGCATCTTAGTGTTTGTATTCTTTTGTAATTTGCTTTTTTGTCAGCATCATATTTGTGAGTCTCATGCATTTTAATGCATGTACCTAGAGAGCTTTCAATTTTACTGCTGTATGGTAATCCATTATTCAGCCTACTGTGGACTAATTTCTTAGGAGTGGCACTGCTGGGCCATAAGCTGCATGCATCTTTAGATGGCCAAATGTTTACAACTGGACACAACTTCGTACTCCCCAGGGCAGTCTATGATTTTGTTAGTCCATATTCTCACCAATACTCATTCCTGTCTATATTTTTGTCAATCTTATAGGTATAAAATAGAATCCCATGGTGGTTTTAATTTTCATTTCTTTGATTAATAATGAAGATTAGCATCTGTATTAGTTTCCTAGAGCTGCCAGAACAAAGTATCACAGAGTTGTTGGCTTAAACAACAAATTTATTTCCTTCCAATTCTGGAGACTAGAAATCCAGAACCAAGATGAAGGTGTCAGCAGAATTGGTTTCTTCTGAGGATCTCTTCTCTTGATTTGTAGATGGCCATCTTTTTCTAGTGTCTTCACACAGTCTTCTGTTTGTGTCCTAATCTCCTCATATAAGGACACCAGTCACCTTGGATTGGAGCCCACTCATACGACTTCATTTTACCTTAATAACCTCTTTAAAGATTCTATCTCCAAACAATCTGAAGTAATAGGGATTAGGATTTCAACATGAATTTTAGGGGGATTACAATTCAGTCTGTAACAGCATCTTTTTATATGGAACAGCTATTAATATATTTTATTCTGTGGAATGCATGTTGTATGATATATCTGCAGTTCACTCCTTTTTAGAGGCAAATAATATTCCATTATATGGATATACCAAATTTTATTTATCTAATCATCAGCTGATGGACATTTAAGTTTCCACTTATTGGTTATTATGAATAATGCTGTTTTCAACACCTATATATGATTTTTTTGTTTTAATACCTGTTTTCAATTCTCTTGAAAGTGCTGAGTCATATGGTAACTCTAAGTTTCACTTTTGAGAAACTGTTTTCCACAGTGGCTGTACCATTTTATATTCCTATCAACAATGCTTGAGGATTATAATTTTTCCATATCCTTGCTAACGCTTGTTTGTTATTTTCTCTGTGTGTTTGTTTTTTTTAAAATTATTAAAGCTACCCAGATGGGTAAAAAATGATATTTCACTGTGGTTTTAATTTCCATTTCTCTAGTGACTAATTATGTTAAACATCTTTTTATGTGCTTATTGACCGTTTGTATATCTTTTTTTTTTTTAAAGATTTATTATTTGAGGGAGAGTGAGCAAGCAAGCAGGGGGGAGGGCAGAGCAAGAGGGAGAGAATCACAAGCAGACTCCCCACTTAATGTGGAGCCAAAGACAGGGCTCAGTCTCATGACCTGTAAGATCATGACCTGAGCTGAAACCAAGAGCTGGACGCTTCATGCACTGAACTACTCAGATGCCCCTGTATATCTTCTTTAGACAAATGTCTGTTCGGGTCCTTTGCCCATTTTTAAGTTGGGTCATTTGTCTTTTTGTTGAGTTGTAACAGTTCTTTATATATTCTAGATTTTAAAACCTTTTTAGACAAATGATTGTAAATAATTTTAAATAATAAACAGTAAATAATAATTATTATAAATAATTTTGCCCCCCTATGGGCTGTCCATTCCATATTCTTGATAATGTTCTTTGATACACAAAAGCTTTTACTTTGAAGAAGTCCACTTATCTCTTTTTTTCTTTCGTTGCTTGTGTTTTAATATTAAAACTAAAAACTTATTCCTAAATCCAAGGTCATAAAGATTTACCTCTAAGCTTTCTTCTATAGTTTTAGGTCATTGATTAATTTTAAGTTAATTTTTTTCCTTTCTTTAAGATTTTAATTATTTATTTGACAGAGAGAGAGAGAGCATGAATACAAGCAGGGGGAGTGGCACAGGGAGAGGGAGAAGCAGAGCAGGGAACCTGAGTCGGGGCTCCATCCCAGGACCCTGGGATCATGACCTGAGCCCAAGGCAGATGTTTAACTGATTGAGCCACCCAGGTACCCTTTGAGTTAATTTTTGTATTTGGAGTGAGGCAGGGGGAAAACTTCAGTCTTTGCATGTGGTTATCCTGCTGTCTCAGCACCTGTTGTTGAAAAGACTTTCTTCACTAAATGGCCTTGGAAACCTTGTTGAACATCAACTGGCCAACAGATGTTTGGGCTTATTTTGGGCTCTTGATTCTATTTCACTGGTCTCTATGTCTATCCTTTTGCTAGTACCACACTATTTTGATTAATTTTGCAGTAAGCTTTGCAATTGGGAAGTGTGAGACCTTAACTTTGTTTTGTTTTCAATGTTGTTTTTGGCTATTGAGGGCCCCTTAGAGTTCCATATGAGTCTCAGGACTGGCTTTTCCATTTCTGCAAAAAAGGCTGTTGAAATTTGATAGGGAATGACTGAATCTGTAGAATGCTTTAGGGAATACTGCAATATTAGTAATATGAAATCTTTCAATTCATAAATATTTATTATTTCCATTTATTTAGGTCCTTTTTTATTTCTTTCAGCAATGTTTTGAAGTTTCTCGATGTACAAGTCTTTCAAGCCCTTATTTAAATTTATTTGTGGTATTTTATTCTTCAGATACTATTACAGTTGGGATTGTTTTCTTAATTTTCTTTTGGTTTATTCATTGATGGGAGTATAGAAACACAACTGATTTTTGTGTTTTGATCTTACACCTGTAACTTTTTCTGAATTCATTTATCAGCTCTAGTACTTTTTTGTGTGGTTTCTGTAGTATTTTCTATTTATGTCATCTGCAAATACAGATAATTTTACTTCTTCCCTTTTAATTTGGGTTCTAGGATCGAGCCCCGCATCGGGCTCTCTGCTTAGCAGGGAGCCTGTTTCCTCCTCTCTCTCTGCCTGCCTCTCTGCCTACTTGTGATCTCTGTCAAATAAATAAATAAAATCTTAAAAAAAAAAGATTTTACTCATTTATTTGAGAGAGAGGGAGTGCATGCTCAACTAAGCACAAGCAGAGGAAGAGAGAGAGGCAGAGGGAGGAGGAGAAACAGACTCCCTGCTGAGCATGGAGCCAGACACAGGGCTCAATCCCAGACCCCACTATCATGACCTGAGCTAGTTAGATGATCAACCAACAAGCCATCCAGGTGCCCCATTTTTTTGTTCCCTAACTAACTGATCTGACTAGGACTTCCAGTACAGTGGGGGAAAATAGGCATCTTTGTCTTGTTTCTTATCTCAGTAGGGAAAGCTTTCAGATTTTTACCACTGAGTCTGATATTAACTAAAGGTTTTTCATAAATCCCTTCTATCTGTTAAGGAAGTTCCCTTCTATTCCTAATTTGTGTTTTTATCATAAAAGAATGTTTAATTTTGTCAAATGCTTTTCCGTGTCTTTTTCCCCCCACTGTTTTTTGAGAGGATCGTGTTGTTTTTCCCTTCATTTTATTAAGCTTACTTTTTTGCTTAGCCTTCAAAGTGTTAAGAACGGCAATAATAGACAATTTAATTTCCAAAGAAATATAGAAAAATACTTCTGTTTTCTGAATTGTTTAAAGAGCTATGTTACTAATTAGTAGGAGTTTCCTTATGCAGACAGAAAGCAAGCACATGAATGAATTATGAAGACCAGCAGAACTATCTTGGAGTTACTATCCTAGAGAAAATATTTATGACAACATCTGCTTCAGTTACAGATACAAGGCATTTCATAAAATATTAAGGAGAAAAGCAAGCTTCATAAATAATTAAAATTTAAAAAAGCTCCTAGGGCCAGGTGTTTCCCTTCAGGGAATGAAAGATATAGAGAGCACCGTAACAGCTACAGTGTGTCAGTATGGATTACCCCCAAAGTATTTTTGAGAATACAAACAGTTACAATTTAGATATGGTGGCAGAGGGGGGAATAAACTCCTTCCCCGAGAAGACAAAGTAATAATGGTAGAGGTTAAAAACTAGAGTTTCAAACTTCTCTCTGGGTTATCAGATCACGTGTTTCTTTTAGCAGTATAATAATAGCGTAACAAATTCTTTGTAGCAGAAAGGCACATGGAATAAACCAGAGTTATGAGCCCTTCTGGTATTTGGAACAAAAGGGCTCATCTCCCCTAGTTACATCATTCTTACTTGCAATCTAAACAGAAGAGCATCTCATTTATTCCTTATCCCTGGGGAGCAAAATATTCATACAAGTGACTGCAGAGGAAAATGAAAGCTTATCTCTTTATGTGTCCAAATCAGTTTATACATTTTAAATTCATTTTCTGTGGAAATAATACAAGTTAGAAGGAGAACATAGTACAGTAGCAGAGCATAGAGAAATGCTACATGTGAGTGTGCAACCTCAGGCAGCCACATAAATGTCCTGAGTCCATTTTCCTCACTATATAATGGGCATGAGAGTACCAACCTCAAAGGATGTGCTAAAAGCTCCTAGAAAATTAAGTGCCATGTAAAATATTAGTTATTTTTTAAGACTATACACTTACCAGCTTTATAAACTATATCCAATCTAACTTATTCTCAGAAAAAGAGATCTCAGACAGTTTTGTCAGAGGACAATCTCTCTGATAAAATTAGAATGTAATAAAATAAAAACAAAATATAATTTCTAATAAAATTAGAAATGAAAAAATGTTACCCCACTACATACTCCCACTGAATGAAAACTGGGAAAACTCATTTCTTAAATAATTCATGGGTTAACAAAGGGGAAAAACATGTAGAAACAACAAATAGCCTAAATATATAATGCAGTTTAAGTAAAAAAAGAAAATTTTTAGTTTTAAATTACCTGAAAACAAGAAAGACTAAAACAGGATCTAATAAAAAACATGCCTAAAAAAATAAGCACATAAGCTGCAATAAAGTAGAAGGAAATAATAAATAGAAAGGCAGAAATTAAAGAAATAAACAACACAGAGAAACAGAGCAAAAGCTGACTCTTAAAAGAGATTAATAAAATAGACTGGTAAATCTGATCAACACGAGAGAAAGTATAAACAATATTAGAAATGAAAAAGGAGACAACTGTAGAGGCACCCAAGTTTATACACAAATACACAATCAAATTTGATAAATGAAATGGCCGATTGTCTAGGAAAGTATAAGTTACCAAAACGTGCTAAAAAAGGAAAAGAAACCCTCAATGGACCCATAAATATAAACAACTTGGTCACTAGTCAAAAACAACCATAAATGGAACAAAGCCAAGATGTTTTTATAGACTCTTTCTTCTAACATTCTCTTATGGAAAATGTCAAATGTACATAACATTAAAATAAAAAGAACTGTATGGAAACACCTATATACTCACTACCTAGATTCTTCAATTGACAGTTTTCTTTATTCTCTCTCTTTTCTTTAAAGATTTTATTTACTTATTTGAGAGAGAGCGAGCGAGCTTGCTCGCACGCACAAGCAGGGGAAACAGCAGAAGGAGGGGAAGAGGGTGAGGGAGAAGAAGACTCCCTGCTAAGCAGGGAGCCCGACGCTGTACTTGATCCCAGGAGTCTGGGACCAACACCTGAGCTGAAGGCAGACACTTAACTTGGAGCTGCACCAGTACCCCTAAGTAACATTTTTCTACATTTGCTTTCACATAACTGTCCATTTTCTGCCCATCCTTCTTTCCATGCATCAATCCTTTTATATCTTGTATTAGGTTCTGGAGAGGGAAAATAGAAGTATGACAAGATTTCAAAGCACCAGACTAGTGATCTTTATATTTCCATATTAACTTTATATTTTGAATGTTTTTAAAAAATAGAATTAGAGCTATGGTACACTGAAAACAAGAATACATACATAAGGAAGTGTTTAAGAAGAAGAGTCTATGACTCTTCTTAAGAAACCCTGATTCTTTTCCAAACAATATCTTAAGGTATTAGCTAGTTCCTGTTTCCCCTGCCAAAAAAGAGGACCAAACTGGATCTTCAAAAATAGTCGTTATAAAATGAATATATTTTTGCAAATGCATGCATTCAGTCAGGAGATATTTGCTATGCATTTATCGGAATAAAAATAACATTATTAATCACAAGAACAATTTATCTTCAAAAGGACAGTTTTTCTGTTGCAAAAAATTTTAATCTCTCAGATCCTAAAGAATTCAAACAATTTTGTTTTCTCTGCACACAGTGTGAACATGCCAGCAAACCTGCTAGATCTCAACACTTTTGAATAAAAAGATTACTATCAGAGAATGACAGCATATAAAAGGTAAGGTTAATTTAAAAAAATACAAGATTGAGTGGCGCCTGGGTGGCTCAGTGGGTTAAAGTCTCTGCCTTCCGCTCAGGTCATGATCCCAGGGTCCTGGGATTGAGCCCCCCCCCCCCCTCAATCTGCTCAGCAGGGGGCCTGCTTCCCTTCCTCTCTGCCTACTTGTGATCTGTCTGTCAAATAAATAAATAAAATCTTTAAAAAAATAAATAAAAAAACAAGATCGAGTATTCACTTCTTTAATGATTATAGAATGCTACTTTTCCTTTTGTGCCCTTTTATTATTCTTTGCATTGAGACATGATCTTGTTGTCCTCCCATGAGTTGAGTGCATTCAAAAATTATTTTGAGTGGAAGGTAAAACTCTTTAAATCATTTCTTCTCAAAAGCAACATACATGGCAGCAGACTCATGTCCTGATCTAACTTGTATCATTACTTCCCTTTTTTCCACATTGTGCCAACTCATCAAGGAGAAGAGAACACCTTCCAACTTTGTCAGAAGGAATACTGTTTCCAAGAAATTTGCCCTTTAAGAGCATTCTTTTAATGTACTGGTACCTTCATTTTATTTATATATGAAACATTTTAGGTTCTAAAATGGATAACGCCACATATTACACTAAAGGTAGCTTACCTTGCTGGAGGTTTCTAATAAAAACTGGAATGTGTTCTGCACAGCTTGGCATGTCTCTAGCTCAGTTCGACTGAAGGCTATTAAATAATCCTTCAGGTGATCATACACATTTCCATCAAGAGCCTGTAAAATAGTAAACAAAAGCCAAAAAATTATGACACAGCTCTGATATGTAATACCTAGTGTTCACAAGGTAAATTCAGTTTAAAATCCATTAATAATGAGTGGACAAAAGATGAAATTATGAATGTGAACATGTAAACAGTAAACAATCACCTGGGAGCATTTTGAATCTTTCTAATGAATAGGAACTAAAAAAGAGAAAATTCAATATTGGTAAGGCTGTTGGAACAGAACAAAACTTGGAGACAAAGTGGCTAGGTTCTGATCTTCGTCTGTCTGTTTATTAACTCTGTCAACAACTGTTGTCATTTTATAACACAGTATGTGTGGGAGTTGAATGAAACAATGGATATGAAAGGATCCAGGCACAGTGCCTGGAGTAGACAATGCAAACATTAATCTCCTCCATTTTTTAAAGATTTCATTTATTTATTTGACAGAGAGAAAACAAGAGAGCACAAGCAGGGGGAGTGGCTGAGTGAGAGAGAGAAGCAGGAAGCCTGACATGGGACTCCATCCCAGGACCGCAGAATCATGACCTGAGCTGAAGGGAGATGCTTAACCAACTGAGCCACCCAAGTGCCCCTAATCTCCTTCATTTTTCCTCATCCATGGTTGGTAGGATTATAAATTAGTATATTCTTACTGTAGAGCAGTCAGAGAAAAAAACACAATAGAAATGGTTTTAAAAAAGTGAATTGCAGGTATAGTTTTGGGGAAGAAATACCAATGAAATGTCTGAGGAGTTTTAAATACTCTAAGCATTTAGAGTAGGACTCACTGAAATTAAAAAAAAAAAAAAAAAAAGAAAACCCACCATCATGTATAATGACTAAAATATACATGGCAACAAAAACTGTTAACTATAGTTTAAAAAGCATAAATAAATAATTTTATGTTAAAAAAAGTAGAACCAATAGCATACATATTAGCAACAACTATGGGTAAATATATCTATCATCATCATCATCACCATCATCATCAAAAAAGGTTCTGGACTCTTGCTGATCAATGGAGGTCTTCTTAAAAATTAAGGTAAAATTTGTACAATATAAAATCCACCATCTCAGCTATTTTAAAGTATACTATTCCTTGGCTTTTAGTACATTCACAATATTGTACAACCATCACTACTATCTAATTCCAGCATGTTTGCATTGCCCCAAAAGAAATCTCCTAATATCCATTGGGTAGTGACTGCCATGTCCCCCCATGCCCCCACCTATGGCAACCACTAATATTTCTATTTCTATGGATTCATCTATTCTAGACATTTAATATAAATAGAATCATAGAACATATGTCATTTTGTGCTTGTCTCTGTCATGTAGCATGTTTTCAAAGTTCATCAATGTGTTAATAGTTCATTTCTTTTATGGCCAAATAATATTCCATTGTATGGATATACCACATTCTGTTTATCCATTCATTGGCTTATGGCCATTTGGGTTGTTTCCACTTTTAGGCCATTACGGATAATGGTGCTATGAACATTTATGTTGAAGTTTTTATTTGAACATCTGTTTCCAATTTTCTGGGGTATATGCCTACTTGTGGAATTTCTGGGTCCTATGGTAATTTCATGTCTAACTATTTGAGGAACTGCCAAACTTTTTTACAGTAGCTGCACCATTTTACATCCCCATTAGCAATGTATGAAGGTTCTAATTTCTCTAAATCTTCAACACTTGTTTCTTTTTTAAATTATTCAAGCCATTTTAGCAGTATCTCTTGGTTTTGACTTGCATTTATCTAATGACTAATAATGTTATCTTTTCATGTGCTTATTGGCCATATGTTTATGTCCTTGGAGAAATGTCTATTCAAGTCTTTCACTCATTTTTTTTTTTTTTTTTTAAAGATTTTATTTATTTATTTGACAGACAGAGATCACAAGTAGGCAGAGAGGCAGGCAGAGAGAGGAGGAAGCAGGCTCCCCGCTGAGCAGAGAGCCCGATGCGGGGCTCGATCCCAGGACCCTGGGATCACGACCCGAGCCGAAGGCAGAGGCTTTAACACACTGAGCCACCCAGGTGCCCCTCTTTCACTCATTTTTAATTGGGTTGTTTGTTATTTTGTTGTGGAATTGTAATTGTACTTCATATATTTGGATACATATATTTTATGAGATGTATGACTTCCAAATATGTTCTCCTATTTTGTGGGCTTTTCCACTTTCTCGATAGTGTCCTTTGATGCACAAAAGTTCTTATTCTGATGAAGCCTAATTTATTTTTATTTATTTTTAAAAGATTTTATTTATTTATTTGACAGACAGATCACAAGTAGGCAGAGAGGCAGGCAGAGAGAGGAGGAAGCAGGCTCCCCGCTGAGCAGAGAGCCCGATGCGGGGCTCGATCCCAGGACCCTGAGATCATGACCTGAGCCGAAGGCAGAGGCTTTAACCCACTGAGCCGCCCAGGCACCCCTGATGAAGCCTAATTTAGCTATTTTTCTTTTGTTGTTTGTATTTTGATATCATATCTAAGAATCCTCAATGGAGGTTTTATAGTAGATAAATTCTTTGTACATCTTATGTTTGGCTAGTCTATTAAACATTTACTATAAAACAGATTTTTTAAAAGATTTATTTATTAGAGAGAGAGTGCAAGTGTGCATCCAAGTGAGTGGGGGAAGGGTCAGAGGGACAGAATATCCAAACAGACTGCTTGGGCATAGAGCCCTATGCGGGGCTTGATCTCACGACCCTGAGATTATGACCTGAGCCGAAACCTAAAGTTGGATGCTTAACTGACTGAGCCACCCAGGCGCCCCTATAAAACTAATTTTTTATAAAAGACTATTTATTTGAGAGAAAGAGAATGAGAGAGAGAGCATGAGAAGGGACAGGTCAGAGGGAGAAACAGACTTCCTACCAAGCAGGGAGCCTGATGTGGGACTCGATCCCAGGACTCCAGGATCATGTCCTGAGCCAAAGGCAGTTGCTTAACCAACTGAGCCACTCAGGTGCCCTATAAAACTGATTATTAAAAAATACACACATTCTATCCCCAAAGCAGAGTAACAGAGCTGCATGTTCTATAGCACTCACACCACCAGATGGCACCATTAAGCACTTTAAATATAGGCAGTATAAATTCCTTAAAATTCCTGTCCATGAAGTTATGTAACAACCCAGTGAGACTGTTGGTGTTGTCTGAATAAGAATTCCTAACTTAGGACATGCTTTTCATGAACTTGCTAAAAAAGAAACATATAAATTCTTCTAATGTGGTTTTGTCTTAGAAATGCTCTTGGTAGGTTGTCTTAACTTCATATTTGCAGGAAACAAATGAGGCATTTTATTTAAACACAGCAAATAGCAAAAAAAACAAAAACAAAAACCCCACACAGCAAATGGCAATACAGGCACCATGAGCTCCTAGCCTCTGAATTTCTGATTCAGTAGGCTGGGATGGGGGTGGAGGGCTGAGAATTTTTATTTTTTTTTATTTTTTAAAGATTTTATTTATTTATTTGTCAGAGAGAGTGAGAGAGAGCGAGCACAGGCAGAGTGGCAGGCAGAGGCAGAGGGAGAAGCAGGCTCCCCGAGGAGCAAGGAGCCCGATGTGGGACTCGATCCCAGGACACTGGGATCATGACCTGAGCCGAAGGCAGCTGCTTAACCAACTGAGCCACCCAGGCGTCCCAAATTTTTATTTTCTAACAACTGCTGCTAGTCTGGAGACCATACTGTGAAAATGACTGGACTAGTTACTTCAGCTGATTAGGTTGAGCATTTATGTAGACTTAGATCCCGGTGACCCTGGAGGAGGAAGAGTGGCTAGAGCAGATACATCTACCATCCTGAATAGGGTCAACAGCACCAACACAGCAGGAGGGCAGATCAGTAGCTGTTTCTTCAACAGAATCATGCCAACATCCGAATTAGAGGCAGCATGCTGTAGCATGGGGAAGAACCCGAGTTCTGAAGTAAGTTGGATGTGGGTTAGAAGGCCAGCACTGTTACTTCATTCCTCATTTGGATGGTTTTCTCATTTGTAATTAGAGAAAGTGGGAACACCATATACTCCAAAGGCACATTGTGAAGATTAAACAAAGGAAATGGCACAATTTTAATCTCCTTTCTTGCCTTCCTTAAAAGTCTTCAGTGGCTTGGTCATATATTGGTAACTGTTAAAGCTAGGTAATGTGTACACTGGAGTTATTATGTAACTCTTTTTATTGCAGTATACAATGGGAATTTTCCATAAAAAAATAAAAAGAAAGATTAAATATCAGATGTGGAAAAAAGTGATGCCATAATTTTATTTTCAATGGCTCCCACTGTATTTTTTTGAAAAGTCAAAATCCTTTTTTTTTTTAAAAAAAGATTTTATTTATTTATTTGACAGAGAGAGAGAGAGAGATAGATCACAAGTAGGCAGAGAGGCAGGTAGTGAGAGAAGGGGAAGCAGGCTCCCTGCTGAGCAGAGAGGCCAATGCGGGGCTTGATCCCAGGACCCTGAGATCATGACCTGAGCTGAAGGCAGAGGCTTAACCCACTGAGCCACCCAGGCACCCCGAAAAGTCAAAATTCTTAACTGTTACCTATGGCTCTTCATAATCTAGTCCCAAACTACCTCTGTAAGCACCATCTCTCATCACTATTGTCTGCATTGTACTCTACATCCCAACCACACCGAGTCATTTTAGAAAATGACATTTACTTTCACATTTCCAATTAAGTTATTCTCTTGGCTTAGAATGTTCTCCCCCCACCCCCCAACTTCTCTTCATTCAAACAGTGATAATGATGGCTGACACAGGCATCTAACATTTACTAATGACATTTGACCTAAAGTAGGTGATCTCTGGGATGGAAGCTGAGTCCAAAATAGCCTATTCTTTACCATCAAATGGCTATTCCTCCTACCAAACAGAGAAAATCTATCTTCAGTAGAAGAGATTTACACCAACTCACAAGGAAAAGCAGTGATGAGAAATTTGGCAGAGAGAAGCTGGGAAGAGGGGGCAGTAGGGAGGGACAGGGAGTGTCCTTGGATTGGGTATTTTCTGAGTAAGCACCCCCTTGCCCCTTCTGTGACTGGCTGCTGGAGCCAACAAATTTGAATTGAGTCTCTGTTATTTGCAATTAAGAGATTCCTCATTAAAGGGTAATGAATAATAACTGTAGCTTGTATTGGCTATACTATCTAAGTTATTTCTTTTGAAAGTTGTAAGAAAAGCTTTGATTCATCTAGGCAATTAACTACAAGAAGTAACTCAATAGAGCTTGTCCTAGATTCCTAGTTCTCTTCAATTAAACAGAAATAAAAGTTTGAAGTAGATAATTTTTATTACCGAATCTCAAATACATTCCAAAAGGAATACATTTTTTTTTAAGATTTTATTTATGTATTTGAGAAAGAGTGCAACACAAGCATGAGCAGGGGCAAAAGAGAGGGAAAGGGTGAAGCAGACTCCCTGCTGGGCTGATGCAGGGCTCCACCCCAGGACCCTGAGATCATGACCTGAGCCAAAGTCAGAGGCTTAACATGGACTGAGCTACCCAAGTGCCCAGCTACACGTATTTCTTGAAAACTTAAAGTTAAGAACTACTCAAAGCTTTCAATAAATGGCAAATGTGTCACAATGAGGGCATGCATGGTGAAGACGCATCTGAATGCTGTCTAGCATTTAATGAGCAAGGCACAAGAATGTTCTAAGTACACTTGTTTGGTCATTTTCAAATGAGCAGATGTGCACAAACTTCGATTAATGCAGAGAGCCGTGTGAAGAGTCACAAATTTTGTAATGGTAATTACAATGATAAACTGGAATTCCCGTATTTCCTCAGAAATGGCAGGAGAGGCATTCTTTCGAGGTTTATACAAATATGAGTTAATCTGACAGAATGAGCTCCTTAGTGGTCTCCACTATGCAAAAATTTGGTAGGTAACCCAACCAAATATGTATTTTAAATCTAGTCAAAGTTCAAAAAAACTATTTGATACAAATTGCTAAGGGAAGAAGTCTGTAATGTCTCAATTGAGAAACCACAGGCTTTTGATCAGCAACATGTTTTAATGGTCTAGCAGTTTTTTAACTTAAAAAACTGAATTTGAATGCCCTTAAGCAGCCATGTTCCTTTTTGTCACCAAAGGACATGTTCCTTATACATTATTATCCCTCGTAATAGTAGATACATTTCAAAATAGTAAATACATAAATAAACAAATAATTGGGATATCTTAAAGAAAAATTCAGAAATTTAAAATACAGCGATGTTCTGCTGAACTTTTTTTTTTTTTTTTTTTTTTTAACAAGGAAGTATAAATTTCCTGGAACCTGAAGAGGAAAGTTATGCTGAATTAGGAGTTAAGAGAAAGAAAATGTGTCATTTTTCTAAGCATTTGATGCAATGTTCCCTTACAGTGAGAACTTCAAACAATGGCCTCCTATTTAGATCCAGGAAGGGCACAGATTCTCTAGTCATACAGTTATGTTGAAATCTCCTGAATTTCCTTAATGCAGCCTAGAAAGACAAATTCTTCTAAGAGCAATGGGCATCCTGAAATAGTCTCTGATAATAGTCAAGGATATAAATACCAAGATGATGATAAATACAAACTCTCTTAAAATTAAATCATGAAATTTTATAGTCCTCTTTTGCTGATGGAAGAGAACAATGACTGCCTGCCTGCATTTGTTTATATTTCTGAGAAGACCCCAGCTACACATAACCAGAATCAGAGCAAGTAGATTTTTTACAAATTTAGAGAGATTGAAGAAGTCATGGGAATGAAAGGTGCAGCACGGGAATTTAGTCAGTGGTCTTATAATAATGTTGCATGATGACATACAGCAGCGACACTTGTGGTGAGCGCGGCAGTTGGCCGGCCAATCACTATGTTGTACACCTGGAAACAATGAAACACTGTGTGTCAACTATACTTCAATAAAAAAAATTTTTTTTTTTTAAAGATTTTATTCATTTACTTGAGAGAGAGGCAGTGAGACAGCATGAGCGAGGAGAAAGAGGGAGAAGCAGACTCCCCATGGAGCTGGGAGCCCGATGCGGGACTCGATCCCGGGTCTCTGGGATCATGACCTGAGCCGAAGGCAGTTGTCCAACCAACTGAGCCACCCAGGCGTCCCAAAAAAATTTTTTAATTAAAAAAGATAATAGCAGGGCGCCTGGGTGGCTCAGTGGGTTGGGCCGCTGCCTTCGGCTCAGGTCACGATCTCAGGGTCCTGGGATCGAGTCCCATATCGGGCTCTCTGTTCAGCAGGGAGCCTGCTTCCCTCTCTCTCTCTCTCTCTCTCTGCCTGCCTCTCTGCCTACTTGTGATCTCTGTCAAATAAATAAATAAAATCTTTAAAAAAAAAAAAAAAGATAATAGCAAGTGCTGGGCTGCATCTGTATCCTTGTAAATATTTTAACACATGGATGAATACGACAATTGATAAACTAGTAAAGTAAAGTAGTACTCAGGTGTAAAACTAAGTAAAGTAAAACTAGAAACAGATCACCCAGGCTGTTTTGTTTAAAAGCACTGAGTTATTTCAGGTTCTGTGAAAGAGGAAACAAATAAGAAAGTTCCCGTCTGTGGGTTACAAAACTCCAGGAAAGAAAAATTCAGTACTGCTTTTCTCTAATATTTGTGTTGTCCTGTTGAGTTATTTGCTAGCATGCATAACTGGTGGTGAGTGTGCTAAAACCATCCCGATATTTAGGTTGCAATGTGAAAGCAGCATGGTCTGACAGAAAGCTTTGAGCCATATACACTTGCATTCAAATCCAGCTTTACCACTTACTAAAAATACTACTCTAGGAAAACACTGAAACTTCCCGAGCTTTAAATTCCTGATCTGGAGTCAAAAGAATATAGTACTTGTAAAACATGGATATTAAAATAATAAAGCTTAACCATTTCTATGTTCTACCCAAGATTTTCATTTATTTCCTTCATAGGACCTATAGTAGGGATTTTTGTGACAGACTTGGCTTTCAGTTTTTGATTCTATTATATAAACAGTATAACCTTTCTGGGCCTCAATCTCCCCATTTCAAAAATAAAGACATAATAACAGTATCTCCTCATGAGATCTGTAAAATAGGCATTTCAAGTGTAACATTCTAATTCCCTTGATGTTTCTTTTATTATGTATTTTTTGGAGTTATTTCGTAGTGGCTACTTGGAAACTACAATTAACATCTTAATTTAAAGCAAACTGGTTTGGATTAATGTGAACTTAATTCCAACAGCATACAAACGCTGGTCCTACATAGCTCTACTCTCTTCCTCCTCTGTGCCATTACTGTCCTACAAGTATATCTTTACATGTTATAAGTCCATTGACAATATTTTATGATTACTCCTTTATGTGTTATCTTTTAAATCAGACTTTAAATATACAATTCCTTTCTCGGACTGGCCAATCTCAATTGTCTGACCTTAAATTCATGGATTTTTCCTTCTGCAGCTCACCTTTGCTGCTGAACCCTTCTAGTGTATTTTTATTTCAGTTATTGTACTTTTTAACACCAGAATTTCTATTTGGTTTCTTGTTACAATTTATCTTTGTTGATATTCTCTTTGTTGGGACATTGTTCTCATAATTTCCTTTAGTTCTTCAGCTTTATGGTTTCCTTTAGCATTTTATACATATTCAAAAGAGGTGATTTAAAAATCTTTATCTAGAAAGTCCAATGTATGTGCTTCTTTGGGGTCAGTTTCTACTGACTCCTTTTAGTCCTCTGTTTCCTGTTTCTTTGCACATTTCATAATTTTTAAAGAACTGGACATTTAAAGTAATGTAATATGGCAATTCTGGAAATCCCCAGGATTTATTGTTGCTGCGGTTTGTTTATTTTTAAAGAGTTTATTTATTTGAGAGAGAGACAGAGAGAGAGAGCAAGCACAAGTGGGGGGACGGGCAGAGGGACAAGCAGACTCCCTGCGAGTATGGAGTCTGACACAGCGCTCAATCCTAGGACTTGGAGATCATCATGGGAGCTGAAATCAAGAGTTGGACACTTGACTGAACCACCCAGGTGCTCCTGCTATCTGTTTGTTTAGTGGCCATGTTTCTATCTCAGTGTTTCAGGAAATCCAGAATTTTGCAAAAAGCTTCATAGACTCCACAAATACTTGATTTGGAAGTTTTAATATACATCATTTTGACCATCTTTTAATATACACGAACAGATATTTAAGTCCATCAGCCATCCATTATTTTCCATATTACTCTACTGTTAACCATTAATCTTCATTTCTAACAAACCCACTAAAATCAACAATCAAGTAAAATGTGATAAAGGTGAGTGACACACCCGGGCAAACTTAAAGCAATATATGTCAAGAGATTCGAGTCAAGATCTACTGTCTTGAGTATACTGCTTTAGGGAATCTCTTGCCCCTGTTCTTATCCCAGTAGCCCCAAATCTCTTTTGTTCCTCACATTTACTGTAGACAAAACTAGAGTAGTTTTCCTTAAAGTGAAAGCAGAGGATTTAACCACACAATCCTTGCAGTTCACAGATTCTTTGTGGGAATTTACATTTTTGTTTTCATTTTAATAAATAATTTTTAAGTGATATAATTTAATTCAGTAACATGACTGATTACCTTTTACTAGGGAATTGCCACGGGGTTTCTGTGCTTATGCTTATGATCAATATGTCAAGCAGTTTTACTCCAGTGGTCCTAGGTTAATGAGAATAGATCTTAAAATGACCTCGAACTTAAAATGTAAATGATAGCGTTGCAACACGTGGAGGTCAAATGACACCAGTGAATGCTACACTAACAAAGCAAAAAAGGATGATGTGAGAAAAAGAGTCATTATAGGCATATGGTAGAACAGGCACTGAAAATTCCAAACAACTTGGAAGACAGTATCATAATTTATGTTTCAAGTGGCAATTTAGGTTCTACTAATCTTTATCAGTTATCACATTTAATTATTTTTTCAGTTTGAGTTTTACTGATTTATAGATTTGTTTGCATTTAAATGGTAACTGTTTTGGTTTTATATTTATGCAAAAACTGTAAGCATAAGTTTTTAGCTAGAAGCAAGGAGAACTGGAGGGTCAAAAGGCCTGATGGAGGAAATCAAAAGACTTCTGGAAGAAAATACTACAGAAGTTCAGCTCTTTAGGTATATAAACCAGAAAAATATAGATATCAAAGACTTAAATATGACTGCTGCAAACATAAGAATTTTTGGCATCCCAATTTATTTATTTATTTATTTATTAAGATTTTATTTATTTACTTGACAGAGTTCACAAGTAGGCAGAGAAGCAGGCAGAGAGAGAGGAGGAAGCAGGCTCCCTGCTGAGCAGAGCCTGATGTGGGGCTCGATCCCAGGACCCTGGGATCATGACCTGAGCCGAAGGCAGAGGCTTTAACCCACTGAGCCACCCAGGCGCCCCGGCACCCCAATTTTGATCTAGAATTTCCTCATATTGATCTTTTGGCTATGTTATTTTAAGTGGCATCTTTTGCGTGTACTTTTGATATGAAAGTATTGAAATGCCAAAAAGTATTTAGCATGAAGAACATAAAGCTTTAGTTTTAGTTCAGGAGGCAATACCCCTGATGCAGGCAATACAAACGTTCCTCACTTCGAAATTCTGGGGAAGAGTTAATACATATCTTTTGGATATATGGAAACATTCATGGAAAGGAAACAGTGTGATGGCCTTAGATGTTCCCATTGCTCCCCTACAAACCACACTTGGTGACTGTAGCAAACACAGTCTGATCTTTACAGTCCCAAGACAGCCTCTGACTGGAAGAATCTTAGATATATGGTATACTCATATGTGACAGCTAAATTTCTTTGTACCTGACTTTTCTATGCAATATGGAATATGATGACAAAAAGGAACCTGTGATAAGCATAATAAATGATCATTCAACAGTTCAATTCAATAAAATATTTATTGAGAACCTACTGTGTGCCAAGAATTATGCCAAGGGTTGAGTCTGTTCATATGTGGTGTATTTGAACACATAACCATGAAGAACGTGGCCAAATGTTAGGGACAAGCATGTAATTGGTAATTTTAATTATACAAGGTGCTTCTTAGAAGAGAGACATCAGGTTTAAGGAAGATTTTCTGGAGGAAATGATGCCTGAATGTATTCGAAAGTCCTTAAGAATTACATTTGTCACAATTTTTATTAAGAGAACAGTTCAGTTCTTAACTATTAAAATCAATACTTATCAAAGTTTGCCCAAGACTAATTTATTATTTTGATTATGTGTTTTCCTAATTAAACAATTCAGGTTTTGGGTTTTTTTTTAAGATTTTATTTATTTATTTGAGAGAGAATGAGTGAGAGAGAGCATGAGAGAGGAGAAAGGTCACAGGGAGAAGCAGACTCCCCAAGCAGCTGGGAGCCCGATGCGGGACTCGATCCCGGAAGTCTGGGACCATGACCTGAGCCAAAAGCAGCCACTCAACCAACCGAGCCACCCAGGCGCCCCAACAATTCAGGTTTTAAAATGGTCTTTGAGTTGCACTTAAAGCAGATTTAAGATTCCAAATATTTTCTAAAAATAAAAGGGTAAACCTCCTATTACATTCCTTCACATTTGGTCATAATAAACAGATGACTGAATGAAGGACCTGAGAACTATTAAATTTCAAGGGAAGAAGTGTGCCAGCTTATGAGCATCACTTACTTTTTGCTGATGATGCAAGGAGTATCAAAAAAAAAAAATCAGTTTTCCACCTTGGGACTTGTTTTCTTTGGTCTTATATTGTCATTAATGTTTAAACTTGCAATTTTAATAAAATCAAAACTGTGATCATGCCAGTAAAAAAAATAATAAATAAATAAATAAATAAATAAATGGGTAAGAGCCACACAAATTAGATCTTTACATGTAATAAAAGTGGCCTTTGAGCTAAACATGCAAAGCACGATATTTTCAAATTTTAATACAGTAGCAAAATTGTACTTTTGGGGGCATACAGTTATTCAGAACATCAAAGCTTTCAAGTACAGAGTCTATGAAGAAAGAACTTGGCTTTTCTTTTTATAAACACTCACATGTCCATACTGAATTCAATTCCAGCAAGAACCTCTGCTGTGCTCAGCAGTATTTGCATCACAGAAAAAACATTAGCTGAGGACATTCAGGAAGGAAGGAAGGAAGGAAGGTCAAGAAAGACAGGATTCATTTCTTAGCAGCAATGACAAAAATTCCCCTTTTTAAAAAGTTACAACTAAACATATTTAGTAAGACTGCGGTTATAACAGATTGTGCCTCAAACACTTTCTAAGTAATGGATTTAAGATTATAAGAGAAAAATTAAGTTTCTACTTCCTTATTCCAAAGTTTAATGGTACCTGCAATTATAATTTAATTTTCTTTTTAAAAAATGACTTATTTTAGAGAGAGCATGCACACATGAGTGAGGGGATTGGAGGAAAGGAGAGGGAGAAAATCTCAGGCAGACTACCTGCTGAGTGTGGAGCCTGATAAAATGGGGCTCAATCTCACGACCTTGAGATCATGACCAGAGCCCAAACCAGGAGTCAGCCACCTAACTGACTGAGTCACCCAGGAACCCCAAACTTGAATTTTCTTTAAAGAGTTGTGGAGGTTTATTCAGATTTTAAAAGCTGCCTATTTGGTGAAAACATTCCAGTTTCTCTGTTAGATTTTGGTCTTTTAGAGAAAACTCCCTGGTTTACAGGAAATTTACGAGAATGGTGGGTGACTCTTTCTGTAAACAAGCAGTAAAGTCCCAAGGCCCTTCTTCCGACATCTGTGGATTGCTCAGACTGTCTCCTCTGGCAAGAGCCCCCAGCCCAGTGTTTTGTGTGACAGTGCTATAGCCTCCTGTAGAAAGTGCAAACAAAGCCAAATTGAAAAGGCATTTATAGCCTAACACAGCTGATTCTTGGCTCTAATTTTACAGAAGCAGAACAAATAAATTTTAGCCCTAAGTGGGAATTAGCTTTTTCATCATCTTTACTCTTTTAAACTTCTCTTTACCAACATTCTAAGATCTGAAGATCTCACAACAATATTTAAGCAAAATGAAACTCCGTGAGGTGTACGCATTCTATTACAAAAGCACCACATTTCTGATACTGAAAGGCCTTTTATAAAGCATGTTAGTATTTCAGCTTATAAGAACAAATCTGACCAGATATATGCATGTCTCCAAAATACTTTCCAGATATCATTTTAATATTAAAGGAAATAATATATGTAAATAATGTTAGCATGATGTGTGGCAAGTAATAAATAGTTAATAAATGAGGTTAGTTTTATATTTTTATTCTCCTTCAAGGGAACAGAGGCCATGTGGATCTTGTTCTCTATTGTTTTCTCCAGGAAATGGTACATAGAAAGCACCTAGTAAATATGTTAAATTATAAATGAATGAATGTTCTGAAATAAAAATGTCTCCTACCAGTACTGTATCTCTCATGTCTAAAATAGCCCCTAATAGGATATAAATATATAATAAATTACACTGGATGTCAGTTTGCTTGGTATAAAATATAAGCTCCAACTCTGTTAATGTATCATTACTATCTTCAGCATTAACTATCTTGTTCCTTTAATAAGCTATCCTTTTCTTCAGTTTGTAATTGGTCAGAAGAGTGATTTAAATAGCACAAAATTTAAATGTTCAACTTACTAGCAAGAAAAAAATGAAAATATTTAATTAAGAATATTATACATTCATCCAAATTGTTGCTCATAGGTATATATATATATATATATATATATATATATATATATATATATAATACCAGTTTTGATAAGGGTAAAAGGAAATAGGTACTTTCATACACTGTTTTTAGGAATATAAAAATGATATAATCATCTGGAAGGTCATCAGTCTATATGGAAAGTATTAACAAATCTTTGTTTTTAATCAGGGAATTAAGTTATAAGAAGGTATCTTAAGGAAGTTATCAAAGAGGTGTACAAAAATGTGTATAAAAGAATCTTTACTACAGATTTATGAAAGCAGACAAAACAGGATAGGAAAATTTTATGGCATATTAATAAAATATTATGTGGTCATTAAAACCACATCTTTGAGTATTATTTAATTATTTATTTAGATTTATTTATTTATTTGAGAGAGAGAGAAAGAGAGCAGGAGCAGGGGGAGTGGCAGATGGAGAAAGGAAGGGGAGGCAGGAAGCAAACTCCCCATTAAGTGGGGATCCTGGGGGGGCCCTTCTGATCCCAGACTCCAAGATTATGACCTGAGCTGAAACCAAGAGTTGGGTGCTTAACTGACTGAGGTACCCAGGTGACCCTGAAGTAATATTTAAAGACAGGAATAGTTGGGGTGCCTGGTGGATCAGTGAGTTAAGCCTCAGGTCATGATTCCAGGGTCCTGAGATCGAGCCCGCAGGCTCCCTGCTCAGTGGGGAGCCTGTTTCTTCCTCTCCCTCTCCCCCCAATTGTGCTCTTTCTCTCCCTTTCTCTCTTTCTCAAATTTTAAAAAATCTTTAAAAAAAAAAAATAGAAGGTCTGCTGGCTTTTAATGTAACTTTGAACACTTTGTCAGTAGGAATCCAAAAAACACTATAAACCTACTTAAACCTCATGGCTAAAAAATAAAAAGTTACAGATAAAGTTAATAAATCTTGATATATTCTTGGTTACATTTTTAATAAATCAATCACTAAAATATCTGTTGCTTGGATTTCACCAAAAGTATTTTTAGAAATAATTAATAGAAAGTTAATAGAAATATTTCACTTCCAAAATTATGTTTAATCATAAGTCACTAAGTTAAAGCAGATGAGCTAATACATATAATTTAGGTAGGCCTTATTTTATGAATGCATAATGGGAATAGCAAAGTAAGGCAATTAGTAGGTTATATAAGTATGACTATAATCTTCTAACAGTGACAACTGTTTCTCATTGTGCCATTCTTTGTGCTTACTGCCCCATTAAACAACAGAGTTTTATATTCTTTTGATTTACATGGCATCCCCTTCAGTCCTGTAATTCTTCTGTTTCTTTAAATATCATTTGCCTTACCAGGATTTTTTTTTTTCTTACCAGGATTCTTGATTATTACTAACACTTCTCACTAGTATTACTGAACAAGCCTTTTTATTCTCTCTGCCTCCATCTTGTCCACTCCAATACCTACCTCCTTGAATCAGTATTTTTTTCAGCATACTACAAGGCAGTATGCTGGTAGTACTTTTAAACCAAAAAACTGTACTTTTAAACCAAAAAACAGTACTTTTAAACCAAAAAACAGTCTAGAGGGGATGAAGGTAAAGAGATAAATTCTAGATATCTCAGGGTTTGATGACTAGGATACAGGAGGAATATAAGAAAAGATGTGGGGGCCCCTGGGTGGTTCAGTCAGTTAAGCGCTGTCTCTGGCTCATGTCATGATCGCAGGGTCTGGGATGGAGCCCCGACTTCGCTCAGCAAAGAGTCTACTTCTCTCTCTCCCTTTGCCCTTCCCCTCGCTTGTGCTCTCCCCCTCTCTCAAATAAATGAATAAAATCTCAAAAAAAAAAAAAAAAGATGAAGAATAATTTAAGCACCTGAATATCTGGGTCTGGAAATCAAAAGAAGAGTTTAGGCTAGAAATGAAGACTGCAAACATTTATCTAATAAAACTGAATGCCTACTATGTGCAAGATATAGAATACATAGAAGATGTGGGTCATATGGTAATGAACAAACTAATGTTCTTTATAGCCTTGTTTTTTGAGAATGACTTATTTAAAGATGGGAGCTGAAATAACTAGGAATAATTATGACCAAAGAGTGCTTTCAGGGAAAAATAAGAGTGCCAAGGAAAGAATATTTATGAGACAACGAAAGCAGAGAAGAAAGAGCAGCCAGAAATGGAAGAAACCAGTGGAAGTATGGTTCTACCAAACCCAAGAAAAGAGGAGTGGCTAAACATCAAACACTGCTGGGACATAAAGAATAATAAAGACTAAGGCAACAAAGGAGTTATTACTGACCTTGGTAAGAACAGTTTTAATGTCATAGTGGCAGTGGAAGCTAGACTGTAACAGCCTTAGTAGTGAGTGGCAAGTGAGATCACAGATAATATCAAAAAGTCTTTGTGTGTGTGTGTGTGTGTGTCTTCAAACCTCCAAAGACACCAAGCTCAGACAGAGGGGTTTATAACCGAAGTTTAAGAAACAGTTCATCCCTAGCTTACAGAAAAAGGATTCGACAAAAAAGAGACAGTCTCCAATCTCATTTTAGGGATATAACCTTGGCACCAGACTAGAAAAAGGAATTAAAGATCAATTTTACTTATAAACATGTATAATGTGGCAATAGGCATCTTTTTTTTTTAAAAGATTTATTTATTTGAATGAGAGAAAATGAGAGACAGAGCACAAGCCAAGGGGGATTGTAGCGGGAGAAACAGGGAGCCAGATGCAGGGCTCCTTCCCAGGACCCTAGGATCATGACCTGAGCCGCAGGCACATGCTTAACTGACTGAGCAACATAGGTGCCCTGTCAATGGGTATCATTAAAGTACACCATGATTAAGTAGGATTCATCCCCAAAATTAAAGGAACCTAAACCCTAGAAAATATACTGATGTACTTCACCACACTTTTAAAAAAGATTTTATTTATTTGAGAGAGAGAGAGATAGTGACAGAGATGGCAAGACAGAGCATGAGCAGGGAGAAGAGGGAGAGAGGACTCCCTGCTGAGCGGGGAGCCCAAAGTGGGGCTCAATCCTAGGACCCCTGGGATCATGACCTGAGGCGAAGTCAGACGCTTAACTGACTGTGCCACCCAAGTGCCCCTGTATTTCACCCTATTAAAAAAAAAAAAAATCATATGCTCGTCCCCAAAATTAAAAAAAAAAAACAAAAAAAAACCAAAACCTAAAAACCAGCAGCAACAATAAAATTTAACTTCAATTACTGATTATAAATTTTTTCAGAAATTAGTAGTAAAAGATAACTTTCTAATCCTGATATAGGGTAATCCCCTAAACCAAATATACTTTCAAGAATTTCCACCTTCTCCACTAAATCAGGCATCTTTATATTAGAGACTGAATATATTATGTAGGAAAAAAGATATGAGCTATAAAAACTTAGTAAGAAGTTATTATCTGATAACTATGTAACATAGAAAAATTGAAAAGAATCTATAAAACTATTAGAACTAGATCAAGTCAACAAAGGCTGGATTTTAAAATCAATCTACTAGAATAGGATTTCTAGTACGGCTGAGTGAACAGGCTGACAAATCTCCCAAAACACTATAAAACTAATTGTCAAAATCATCCATTATAGGCTCTAGAAATCAATCAAAAGCAAACAATGAGTTAAAAAACTGCTAACCTGTGGGTAAGAATAGCGTCAATCTGTGGCATTCTTGCCAGAAGCTGTTCTTTCTTTCTCTTCATTCAATTCAGTTATCAGTTCTACTAAGATAGGCTGGCAGTGAAAACAAGGGGTTCAGTGCCAGAGAGGGTAACTTGATCTGGAACGGAAGGCAAAAAACTCCTGTCCCGTGGTATTACTACCAGAAGTAGTGATCCTGGTAGGATCTCAGACAGGAAAGCCCCCAGGTCTACTAGCTTGAGGCTGTTGTCCCAGCTGGGATAACCACCTGAATAGCACAGTAGCTAGAAATTCAACAGAAAGATGCTATTTTGTATGGAACCAGAAGAGACCCGGAATTGTTAAGGAAATGTTGAAAAAGAAAAACAAAACTGGGGCCATCACATTGCCTGATTTCAAGCATTACTACAAAGCTGTTTCACCAAGACAGCATGGTACTGGCACAAAAACAGACGCATAGACCAGTGGAACAGAGTGGAGAGCCCAGATATGGACCCTCAACTCTATGGTCAAATAATCTTCGACAAAGCGGGAAAAAAGACAGTCTCTTCAATAAGTGGTGCTGGGAAAATTGGACAGCTATGTGTAGAAGAATGAAACTCGACCATTCTCTTACACCATATGCAAAGATAAACTTGAAATGGATAAAAGACCTCAAGATCAGGGAGGAATCTTTCAAAATCCTAAAGGAGAACATAGGAAGTAACCTCTTTGACATCGGCCACAGCAACTTCTTTCAAGCCATGTCTCCAAAGGCAAAGGAAACAAAAGCAAAAATGAACTTTTGGGACTTCATCAAGATCAAAAGTTTCTGCACAGCAAAGGAAACAGTCAACAAAACAAAAAGGCAACCAACGGAGTGGGAGAAGATATTTGCAAATGACACTACAGTCAAAGAGTTGATATCCAACATCTATAAATAACTCTTCAAACTCAACACACACAAAACAGAAAATCACGTCAAAAAATGTACAGAAGACATGAACAGACACTTCTCCAAAGAAGATATGCGAATGGCTAACAGACACATGAAAAAAGTGTTCGTCATCATTAACCATCAGAGAGATTCAAATCAAAACCACACTGAGCTACCACCTTATACCAGTTAGAATGGCCAAAATCAACAAGATAGTAAACAACATGTGTTGGAGAGGATGTAGAAAGGGGAACCCGCTTACATTGTTGGTAGGAATGCAAGTTGGTGCAGCCACTTTGGAGAACAGTGTGGAGATTCCTTAAGAAACTAAAAATAGAGCTTCCCTATGACCCTGCAATTGCACTACTGGGTATTTACCCCAAAGATACAGATGTAGTGAAAAGAAGGGCCATCTGTACCCCAATGTTCATAGCAGCAATAGCCACAGTCACCAAACTATGGAAAGAACCAACATGCCCTTCAACAATGAATGGATAAAGAAGATATGGTTCATATATGCAATGGAGTATTATGCCTCCATGAGAAAGGATACCCACCTTTTTTATCAACATGGACAGGACTGGAAGAGATTATGCTGAGTGAAATAAGTCAAGCAGAGAGAGTCAAGTATCATATGGTTTCACTTACTTGTGGAGCATAAGGAATAACACGGAGGACATGGGGAGCTGGAGAGGAGAAGTGAGATGGAGGAAATTGGAGGGGGAGACAAACACGAGAGACTGGGGACTCTGCAAAACAAACTGAGGTCTTTGGAGGGGAGGAGGGTGGGGGGGTTGGGTGAGACTGGTGGTGGGTATTATGGAGGGCATGTATTGCATGGAGCGCTGGGTGTGGTACATAAACAATGAATTCTGGAACACTGAAAAGAAATAAAACAAAATAAAATGAAAAAAAAAAAAAGCTATAAACTCTCCACATATCCCTAAATGACAGGGAACCTCTATGGACATGCAAGATAAGACGTCTTCTCAGAAGACACAAGGAAAAATAAAAGGTAAGATTGCCTGAACTCTGAATATTCTCCACAACCAGCAAAGGGTAAAAAAGCCTTACTGGTCTGAAGTATTGGCACAACTTCTGACCAGTCACCAACTGATTGCCAAGTTATGAAGACAGACAGGAATTTAAGCTTAAAAAGAAAAATAAGAATAAAATAAGGAACTGAACAGAGATACTGTGCCTGCATACTGTAAAACAGATTCTACAGAATTGGTCTGGGCAAGCAATGAAACAACAAACCATCTACCTCAGCAAAAATGGAAACAAAAACAGCCCTTGGGGAGAAGGGGAGAATCCAGATCTTCTACAATACGTTATCTCAAATGTCCAGTTTTCAACAAAAATTATGAGATATGCAAAGAAACATGAATATGTTACCTAAACTCAAGAGAGAAAAGCAGTCAATAAAAATTTCCTGAGTGGGCCAATATGTTAGATTTAGCAGCCATCCTTCAGTTTTATTTTTCAAAATTGTTTTGGCTATTTTGGGTCCCTTGCATTTCCGTGTAAATTTTAGAACTATCTTGTAAACCTCTATTAAAAAAAAAATTGGCCAAGTGAGCTATCAGGGAGATACAAATTAAAACCACATTGAGATACCACCTCAC
>PISX010004658.1:0-118244 GCA_004024625.1 Mellivora capensis | reverse complement strand
TTTGATGGGATCCTTGTCTGGTTTTGGGATCAAGGTGATGCTGGCCTCATAAAATGAGTTTGGAAGTTTTCCTTCCATTTCTATTTTTTGGAACAGTTTCAGGAGAATAGGAATTAATTCTTCTTTAAATGTTTGGTAGAATTCTCCTGGGAAGCCATCTGGACCTGGGCTTTTGTTTGTCTGAAGATTTTTGATGACTGTTTCAATCTCCTTGCTGGTTATGGGTCTGTTCAGGTTTTCTATTTCATCCTGGCTCAGTTGTGGTAGTTTATATGTCTCTGGGAATGCATCCATTTCTTCCAGATTGTCAAATTTGTTGGCGTAGAGTTGCTCATAGTATGTTCTTATAATTGTTTGTATTTCTAGATTTCATTTTTTTTTTATAGCTAATATTCCATTGTGTGTATATACCACATTTTCTTAATGGCATTCCTCAGTCGATGGATGTTTGGGCTGTTTTCATAACTTGGCTGTCATGAATAATGCTGCAATAAACATCCCTTTGAATTGGTATTTTTGTATTCTTTGGGTAAATACCTAGTAGTGCAATTGCTGGATACTAGGGTAGCTCTATTTTTACCTTTTTGAGGACTCTCCATACTGTTTTCCGCAGTGGCTGCACCAGTTTGCATTCCCACCAACAGTGTAAGAGGGCTCCCCTTTGTCCACATCCTCTCCAACATTTGTTTCTTGTGATGTTGAGTTAAGCCATTCTGACAGGTAAGAGGCGATATCTCCTTGTAATTTTGACTTCCATTTCCCTGAAGATCAGCAATGTTGAACATCTTTTCATGTGTCTGTTGGTCCTCTGGATGTCTTCTTTAGAAAGATGTCTATTTATGTCTCCTTCCCATTTTTTAATTGGATTATTCATTTTTTGGGTATTGAGTTTTATAAGTTCTTTATATTTTTTGGATATTAACCCTTTATCAGATATGTCATTTGCAAATATCTTCTCCCATTCCATAGGCTGCCTTTTAGTTTTGTTGACAGTTTGCTTTGCTGAGAACTGAAAACACAAGATGCTAGAGGAGAACACAGGCAGTAACGTTTTTGACCTTGGCCCTCGCAACTTCTTTCTAGGTACATCTCCTGAGGCAAAGGAAACAAAGGAAATATAAACTATTGGGACTTTGCTTTGTATTTTTTTTAAAGATTTTATTTATTTATTTGAGATAGAGAGACAGAGATAGCGAGAGAGAGCACAAGCCAGGAGGAAAGGGGGAAGCAAGCTCTTTATTGAGCAAAGAGCCCGACTCAAGACTCAATCCCAGGACCCTGAGATCATGACCTGATCCAAAAGCCGACACAACCGACTGAGCCACGTAGGTGCCCGTGGCTTTGTATTCTTAATAGTCAGTAATGTGGACTAAATTCTCAATCCTGCTAGAATTGATGAAATAGCTACTTATACACTTATCTACAGTAAAAACGAATGTAACAAATTCTGCTTTCATCTCTCACATTCTTCTAGGAATGGGAGTTCAAGTAGTAAAATGTGAGTAGGTAAATTTTTTAAATTTGTTTTCAAGACTATATGCGATTCCTAATAAAATATTCTCTGACACACTTGTGCATATACAAAGTGCAGTAGAAAGCTTATCAATGATAAAAAATTCTGGCTTCTGAAAATAATGAAATTTAAAATTTTTCTTTCCTCCTCCCGTTGCGCTCCTCTCCACTACGATTTCTTTTCTTTCATTTTATTTTCAATTCCTCTCCTCTTCCAGCTCCTTATACTCCCATCCTTCTTGTTTCTCCTTTTTATACCCTTTTTTCTCTCTTCTTCTTAAAACTACAGATTAAAAATTCTAAAATATCACAACTAAAATGTCAACTACAACAAAAAGTTAGGCTCATTTCCCACATACCCTTTTCTTATTTTTACTTATAATTTTTTTTTTTTTTTGAGAGAGAGAGAGGAAAGGGTGCAGAGGGAGAGGGAGAATCTCAAGCAGACTCCCCATGGAGCCCGACATGGAGCTTGATCCCACAACCCCAAGATCATGACCCAAACCGAAACCAGGAGTTAGATGCTTAACCAACTGAGCCACGCAGGTGCCCCCTATACTTAGAATTTTTTTAGGATTATTAAGAAAACTGACATTAATTGTACATGCACAAAAAAGACTGAAGGCCTAATACTCAGTAAGACGAGAGTAGATGAAAATAAGGTAGCAGCCAAGCCCTAAATTACAGGTGTTAGATGTGGACGCATTTCTGGTATCTGCAACTCCAAACTCAGGGATAAATCACCAAAACATACAGAAGAAAAACAAATGCTGTTTTTAATTTGCTTTTCTCCAGAAAGCATTCCATTTTGGTTTTTCTCAAACTAGGCCTGCAGACCTATTTTGGAGCTTTGCAAATTTTTTTTCCCATTGAAAGTGTCTTCATTACTAGAATTTAGAAACATTGTTTTACTAAAAATTTAAAAATGAAATATTTCAAATCTCAGAAAGTAATATGACACCAAAAGAGCCCATTAATCAAATCCGGCAGATTTGCTATATTGTTTCTGATCTCTACTTTGTTTTTTTTTTTAAGGTGTCAAACATTTCACATGTATAGTTAAAGCCCCTCTTTTAGGCTCCCTTTCTCTTTCTACCCGTCTTAGAGTTAACCACCAATTTGATGGTGGTGGAAACACTTCTAATTCACTTTGTGACTTCACAGATGTTTTCTACAGTTGCATTTCATGAAGTCGTAAGAAGAATCCATTTTTTTCCCTCCAAAAATAGATTAAACATCTATTGTTCATCCGCCTACTTTGGATACAGAGGTCAAAGTGCAGAATAAAAAGTACTGAAAAGAGATTAGGATTATCTAATTAAATTAATTAATTAGTTAGAAATTAATTAAATCACACAGTCAACAAAGATTTACCAAGTACACACAAAGTTCTGGTTCACATTTTTTTAGTGATAAATGTCAAAGGACATGTGATAGGCTAAAGATGGGTGATTTTGATTCATCTTATCTTGACACATTCTTGGTATTATTGTCAAAATCAGAGATAAATTGGGACCTAGCACCACAAGTTCTGATTGCCTAGACTTGTCCGGGGAACCTTGGCATGACCTTGGGGGAAGATAATAGCTCTGGCTCTTATACTATCATGGTGACACATTGATAAAAGGAAACATTTTCTTCTCACAGAGGCATTATCAGTATAAATGAGTTCACACATTTAGAACCTTTGAATAGAAGCTAAGTCTATTCCAGGCTAAAGAAGAGACTAAAGTTAAATAGAGAAGAACAATGAACATATTATTAATTGGGCATTTTGCTTTTTGAAAATTAGGAAGAACAGTCATTTATTAGTTTAAATGATGCTTTACATCTTTTTTTTTTGATGCTTTACATCTTAATTGCGGCTAAGATATATTATGTATAATATTGAGAGAGAGTGAAAAGGCCACAAATGTAGCACATATGGATGTAGGTTGGGATTTCCAAGCACTAGTCATATCTCGGTTTAGTGAAACTAAAGACCAGAAGATTTAGAAGGCAGAACGAAAACAAGAAATAATTGAAGTTATTAATATGAGAGAAAACAGTATTCCATTAATACATTGGCTAATTATTTTATCTTTACTGACCTCACCTTTTAAAGTAGACCATCTTTAAGATCCTCACTAATAATACCCTGACTTTCTTCCCTTTAGACACACAGTCCTTTGGAGGTAGAGTCATAATGGATGTATTTGTGTAAGAATTGTCTTGAAAGTTACACTGTGACCAAAATTCTGGGATAAAAACAAAATATACTGTTATTATTTAATACTTTGATGACATAGCAAAGATTTAGAAACTAATATATAGGGGTGCCTGGGTGGCTCAGTGGGTTAAGGCTTCTGCCTTCGGCTCAGGTCATGATCTCAGGGTCCTGGGATCAAGCCCCGCATCAGGCTCTCTGCTCATCAGGGAGCTTGCTTCCCCCTCTCTCTCTGCCTGCCTCTCTGCCTACTTGTGATCTCTGTCTGTTATAAAATCTTAAAAAAAAAAAAAAAAGAAACTAATATATATACTAGTTGAGACTTCACTAGTAACCAAGAACATGGAGTTAATTCCTTTTACTTTTTTGTACTAGCAAGGACTCTTTTGGTGGGAAGCTATGTTTCAGTGACAGTCACTGTGGGAAACAAAGGATCTGATTGTGTGGTTTAACCTCAGCCACCAGGCAGCTGAGCTTCCAGTAACACTCTGGCTTTCTAGTAATAATCTTTGGCTCATGGTTTACCTGAACCAGACAAAAAAGGCAGGTGAATGCCTTTTTTGAATTCCACACTTCCATGGAAGGAAAAGTGCTCCTCAGACCACCGACTGCAACCTGAAAAACTCAGTTAAAATACAAAAATATATTAAAGGGATATGTATTCACAGTTTAACTTTTTACTTCAATAAATTCTTTTTTGGTACTTTTAGAAAATAACATCCTGGACGATAAAAAGATTTACACAGTGCCACTGCAAAACAAATCTATAGGCTGCCCAAGATAATTTTAAGCAAGATGATTTTTTTCACGTCAACTAAGATAAAATTAGTTTAACTTTGAGATGATGTTGAAGAGTGTGTTTTACTTTTCGCATTGTGCCCGCTGCAGCTCCAGCCCGAATACACATGGGCACACGGACAGAAATGCTCACAGATGTAAGCCTCTTCTGCTGAAGTTCTCAAAGTAACAAACTTATGATTTGGAACAAACATCCAAGTTAAGAAAGTGGCATAACTCAATGATTATTTCGGCCAGGTCTGCAGACATTTGGAATTTGGTTAGCACTAGGGAAGTGAGAATAAGAATGTTTTTTAATTTCCAAAAAGTGCTAATACATGTAATTCTTCTGGGCAAGAATCATTGCTCAGTATAGTCTAAAGCCCATTGAAGGCAAGAACATACAGACCTATATTAGGCAAGCTATTTAATCCTGCACATCTTATTTCTTCACCTGTAGAGTAAGAATAAATAATAGCAGTCCTGGGGCGCCTGAATGGCTCAGTCGGTTAAGTGTCTGACTTTAGCTCAAGTCATGATCTCAGGGTCCTGGGATCAAGCCCAGTATCAGGCTCTTTCCCTTAACGAGGAGTCTGCTTCTCCCTCTGTCTCTGCCCCTCCCCCCACCATGCTTTCTTTCTCTCTCTCTCAAATAAACAAATAAAATCATAAAAAATAAAAAGAATAATAGCAGTCCTTACCTCACAGATTTTTGGGGGGTATTTAATGACCTAAGACACCTGAAACAGCCCCTGACATACACTAAATTTTCAATGACTATTACCTATTATCATTATCATTGTTAATATTGTTAATATTATTATCAGAAATAATAATGCAAAAAACTACTAACAGAAAGACAATCCAGGCTCTTTCCCCCATCTGTTTGAAATGTTTCAAGCCTTAATTTGGAGTGCTTCTGTACCTCTACCCAGGTCTAAAACACTCAATCTTTTTTTGTTAAAAAGATATGATTTCTCACGTCAAAGAAGAGGATTATTCAAAGCTTAATTACACTTTGGACAAAGAAGGTAATTGCATGTCTTTAGGCAGTTGGCATTTCTCTCTAAATTCCTACACTTTAAAAAAACGAGACATTAACTCTTCATTAGAAGACCCACTGTTTTAGTCGTGTCTGATCACAGAATTCCAGTGTCATTAATTTGGAAGAAACCAGAGACGATAGAGTTTCCATGGCCCAGCGTAGATAATGTTTTTATCAGTCAGGATGCCAGGGAGAAATGGAGGAGACATTCAAGCTGAGTAATCTGAGGAGAGAGAAAAGGACTCCATGCCAAGACATTGCCAGGGAGTGGTGAATCCGGTGTATGGGGCTGGTGACGTCCTGAGCCTCTACCACACCAGTCCAGGGAAGGCAGCCTGAAAGGTGGTCACTCCACAGGCAAGGAGCTGGGGGAACAGCAAGAACTCCACGCTTCCCCCGCCTCCTGATCTCCCTGGCGCAGGGACTGTGGGGCCCACTGAAGTTGTTCATTGCATTCGGTGTCCCGACTCAGAGGACAGCTGCGTGGGGGTAGAAAGTGGATCTGTTGGGCAAATGGGGAAAATACAGTAGAGATGTATGGGGAACAAACATGGAACCAACAATGAAGTTGTTCTCTTTTCTCCCCTTCCTCGATCCCATAAAGATGGACACAAAAATAAGTTTGCTCTTCTAAAGTTTAAATTACACAAACAACAGGCCCACTTCCTACGTCACCATCACACACACGTACCTCTGAACTTTAAATCTGAAGCTAACTTTAAGATCTTCACATATCCAAAGAAAGAACATGTGCATCAGAAAGAGGCTGATCAAAGTTGCTGCATGTCATGAGACAGCAATTTTCTTTCCAAAATTCTCCCTGAATTTCAAAGGTTACTTTACTTTGAAGCACACACACAAATACCAGACAAATGACTTACTTTAGATATCGACAGACATTGCTTACTCTCACTTCAGAATTTCAAGAGATTGAGTCATTTTATGATAAAACCCTTATGGCTCACACACTTCTAAAAAATATAATTTATTCAAGCATATAAACCAGTAATGGATATATTTAGTTATCTGATAACAGTTATTTCAAGTGTGTCATATGGATTTTAGAGGGACATCATTTAGTATTTTTCAGATGGGATGGTACAGATTTTACTTTTATTTTTGTCTACGGTGGAATTATTGACAAAGTAATGAAACAAAAATCTACTGTTCTACAGTTGTATGCCCTTGTACAGTAATTCTCAGCCTCTTTTATCTTATGTTCCACCAGCAATTATATCTAGTAGGCTCGACATGAACTTATTAGATGTATCCGATCAATTAATTAAGTAGAAATTTAAAAGCCCTTACTTCCAGGAATGGTCATACTTCATTAATATTCTACTATTATTTTATAATTATAAGGATTAAGCCCATGAAAAATTGGGGTAGAAATTGCTAAAGCTTTAAACCAAGCAAAAACTATTCATTTAGTTGCTGAGAATTGTTATTATATGATTGAGTGAAATTTTACTACTTTAATAACAGTAAAACACAAAGATGTTCAATTAAGAAATAGGATTATGTAAAATTCTGCAATGGCAGGTGGGCAAAACAGAACAAAGGTGTTGGCATCCAGAGGGCCAATGACACAGGCATGAAGCTCAGGAGGTGTAAAAGATGTATCAAGGACACGATTGGTCTAAAGAAACAGAAAGGGACAGAAGTCTGGTGAATATTCCACAGTAAGCAGTCTCACTGGGAAGGTGGACAACAAAAAAGCTTTCTGGTCACATGGGAAGTGGGGATGAGAGGAAATATTTCCCAAGGTGACAATGAGTATATAAAAAATCAGATCTCTGGAAGTTAGAGAATCTGGTATGCCACAGACATGAGGGACAGCCAGTTATTAAACTGTGATATTATTTCTGTGTCTCATCTAGATTCCCATGGTACTCAGACCCCATGGTACTCGGACCCCATTATACTTGGATGCCCTAACACATGTTTGGACTCAGTGCTTTTTAGAAAAATGTTTTAGTTTTTAAGATATTCCCAATGATTTTAATTATATGCCTGAATCAAAATGTATTTCCCTCCTTAATGAAAGAATTTCTTATTTAAATGGTATATAAAAATCAAAAAATTTTAAATGAAAAAAGAAAAAGAGGCTATTCAGCTATGAGCTCAGAAAAAAGAATTCACTTGAACACAGGCTAGTGTTTCAGGTACATATCTGGGGAGCCGCTGGACGTACCAGGAAGGCAGGAAGTGAATCTGAGAAGGGCCAGGGCAGTAGCCACAGTCTAGAAAAGAGCCAACTCTGCATCTGGGATGAAGGAAGATGAGGAACCCCAGAACCCAGAGGAATGCCAAACCGGGAACGGAAATGCCAAATACAACACCTGAACAGGGGCAGAAACTGGGAACAGAATCAGTGGAGACATGGGGAAAAGACAGCTCAGTAGTGGAACTGAGCAGAATCCAAGGGAGACGATGGGAATCTCTCACGGGCCTCCACCGCTAACCTGCACCGCCAGGAGCTCTGCACATCTGTTGTCAATCCTCAGGGCTTTCCGGAAGGTGGGAGTTATCATCCTCATGGTACCATTTCCTCACAGTAGCCAGCAACACGGTCCAGCACACAGAGCGAGCTTAAAAGACAGTGAGAAGGAATGCAGTCATATTCAAAATCCATTTACTAATAAAATTCTGAAAACCTATTAATAAAAAAATACATTTGTGGACACAATAAAGTACACAGTACTGTATACTTAATCCAAGAGTTACTACTGTATTTAGTAGATGAGTTGAAAGCAGCAAGACCAAGGGGCCCAGGCCAGCACTGCTTATCTTGGTGTGACCAAGTTAGTACTGTTAGACACAGTTAGTAATGTGACTAACTACTAGTGCGGGAAAGAAACAAAAATAAGCCAATAGAGAAACGCAAGGATGCTTTCTACAAAAGATGTAACTGTCTACTTAGAAAATTGAGAGATGGTCGGCATGCTTGGGTGGATCGGTTGGCTAAGCATCTGCCTTCAGCTTAGGTCATGATCCTGGGGTCCTGGGATGGAGTCCTGCATGGAGCTCCTTGCTCAGTAGAGAGCCTGCTTCTCCCTCTCCCTCTCCCTCTGCCTGCCTTTCTGCCTACTTGTGTGCCCCCGAGTTCGCCTGCTCTCTGTCAAATAAATAAATAAAATCTTAAAAGAAAAAAAAGAAAATTGAGGGATGGTAACCAAAAATGATTTGTGGTAATTAAAAGTTGGAAAAATAAATTCGTAGAAAACCTGTTAGCTTTTCAATCCGTGCAGAGCATAATCTGTCCGGGCTGTGATATAGAAGAAACAAAATTACAGTAGAAATGTTGGGCCAGACACTGTCAAAAGGCTCACAGTTTTTCAAATCAGTTAACATAAACAGTCCATTGATTTACTTTTTCACCCATTAACTAATTCCTTTATTAGTTATTTTTGTCAATAAAGCCACAGGCCCTGTATTAAGGAACAGAGACAGTTTCCAGGGGCCCCACCCTTGGGAAGTTTCCAGTCTGTTGGAGGGACCCAGGTGTTAGACAAGAGGTTGTGACAAGGACTGGTGGCTTCTGTCATGGACGAGACACTGCCACCGCCCGAACACTGGCACAGAGCAGTCCCAGAGAGAATGTCTGTGTCCTATGAGAAAACCAGTTTTTTGTGTGTGGAGGTCCAGCTCATTTCATCCAAGAAAAACAAGACACAGACAAACGCAAATCCTCCTTTGACGCTCTGTAATCACTGGGTAGCTTCACAGAGAGATGATATTGTAAACCTTGAGGTTTTTTTTCACCTGACTGGGATTCAGGGGGCATTTGGTCTTTTAAGAGGACGGAGGTTTGTCGTCGTGAACGCATGAAGTGCTTCAAGTGCAGGAAAGTACTCCCTGAAGAGGAGCAACAGGGCTCTGAGCATCATTACAGCCCATGTCAAATACCCTGGAGGAACTGCTATAAAGGGGGGATGCTCCCTGAGCTGGATCCCTGACTCCCCGTTTGAATAGCATCCTTTTATGGTAGTTTGCCCCGGTTTTGCATAGCTCTCAGTGAGCGGGAACTGAGTGCTTGCCCGTCCTCCCGCCCGCCTATACACCCGGAGCGGCGTGACGTGCTCAAACCTCCCCGTCAAACTGGGAAGCGGGACCAGAGGAACTGGGTTCGGGTCTCGGTCCAGCCACAGACTCACCTGCAGGCGGATTTCATCTTTCTAAGCCTGTTTCCCCACCCCACCCCGGAAACATGTTATTACGAAAAACTTCCAACAAAAGGCAAAGCTAAATGACTTTTACGGTGAGCATGCACAACCGCACCACCTGGATTTCACCACGGACGTTTTACTACCTCCGTCACGTATCTACTCCTCCATCCATTTCTCCAGCCACCCATTAATCTATCTTATTTTGTGATGGATTTCAAAGTAATTTTGAAGAAATTGGTCTACTTTCCCTTAAATACCTAAGCATGTGTATAATGAGTTAGGGTTGAAGATTTGCTAATGATTTCGTCTTCTGATGTGAAAAAAAAAATGCAGATACACTAAAATACATACGTTTTAAGGGTCCTTTTGTTGAGTTGTGGCAAATGCGTGCACCTCTGTAATCCCAGCTCCTGTCAAGAGAGTTCTCTGGTGGGACTCCCCCTTGTCTCTCAGACCCCCACTACCCTGCCTTTTTTTTTTTTTTAGTTATAAATTGGAGGCGAGAGTACACTTGTCGGAGAGTTATTGTGAGGATAATGTGAGCTAATGTGAAAAGAGGCTGTGTAACTTGTGAAGCTTGAGCACAAGGGTGAGGCACTATTTTTATAATTTAATTAATATCCTCATTGTCTCTTTGATGAGTCTTGCTATCGGATGTGAGGCCCACTCTGAGAGAGGGTGACAACTTCAGGGAGATGTGTCACCTTAACGACTGTAACAGCCGTCACAGTCCCAGTGTTAATCATTGGGCAATTTGCACACAAGTGACGCTAACAGCATGGTATCCCTTCCAGTGGTCCGTGAAACTGTCCCTGGGCAGTGCCTGGCATACATCTGGCAAAATGGGATGGCGGTATTCCCACCTCTTGATTTCATGACCTTCGCTGGATTGCATTTCTCACGTGATCTGGGTGGCCCCAAGGCCAGCCCTGGCTGTGCCTCGCCCTTCCTATGCCTGGTGGCAGAAACTAGTGAACTAATGCTGGCACTATCATCTGAGGTGCCTGACTTCACGAAGTGGAATTTTAGGGTGTTGTGTGTTTCTTCCTCAATAATTAGGAACATTGAGCACAACGCATCTGTGCTTCTTTTATGCTAAGGTAGTTTCGAGAATGTACCTTTGGGAAGGTCGGTGCACCCTGCTCATCTAGCAGGCTCCTTATCTATGTTGCCCTTTACCCTTGGACGTGAACATACTTCAGCTGGTCCAACTGGTGGAACTAGGGGTGACAGAGTAAGTGAGAATTGTTATGTTCTCCTGCCTGGACCTAGAGAGAGAGAGAGGAGAGGTGTCTTTCATTCAGAAGAAGCAAAATGTACTACAACACAAAGGAAATACAAAAGAGACAAGGCAACTGGGGGCAGACTAGAAGGAGTACATCTTGCAAAAAGCCTTGAAGGTGAGAATTTCATCTGGAAAGGAAGTCGGGAGTCCCCACTGCTGGAGATAGTGCGACAAGAAGTTAACCAACCCAGCTAGCAACCTGGGGAAACCAAAGGCATGCGAAGCCAACCCAGACTGAGACTTTGCTTCTGGTCCAGCGCAGCTAGATTATGCAAATTCCTACACAGTGAGATGCTCTCACAGGGAGGTTAACACTTGTAAGTTTAGCTATCTAAAACCATTATGTATATTCACATATGATTAACTCAGTGTCAATATCGTTTCTATTGTTAAATTAATAGCTCTGTGTGGAAAGCCCCAAGCAAAATAGTTTCCTCTGGACTTAAAGGAGAGGCACCAGAACCTACGTGACTCCTACTGAGTCACGGTCTTCATATTTAGGCAGGGCTGGTCCTTGACCTATTCTTCCAAGGTACCAGTTTCAGGAACCCTTCAGTTCTTGAACAATGACCAATAGTCTTAAATTGGTCATATTTATGAGTACTTACCATGTGCTGGCACTGTTCTGAATGTTTTAATTCATTCTTCTATTCAACAATACACACAACAGCTTTGTTTGGATCCTTATTTACTTTGAGGGAAATAGACACAGTGAAGTTCAGCAACTGGCTCAACTCCCAACCCAGTTGAAAGAAGTGGAGTCAGGATTCCACCCGAGCCCGTAGTTTTAGGTAGTTTGATGTGTGTTTCCAGGGAACCAAGCCCCACAGAGTTGTGGTTGGAGAAGCCCACTCTATCAAGGAGATGTGACAGATGTCTGACAAAATTAAAGGCCAGAGCATCCTGGGAAGAGAGTTGGAAATACATCATGCTAATATGACCTATCTTGTTAGCATAAATACCACCCACCATCTAGGACTAAAACAAATGTCTCTGGGAGGCCACTTTGGATAGAGGTAGCCTTAGTTCCTCTCTCTCATAGAGAGGGTTTCCCAACTCCTGAGATACCACAGAAATGCATTTTTCTGGAAACTTACAACTCAGTTGAATTACCATTGCAAGCACAAGCCCAGGTGAGCTTGTTTTAGATTTTATCTTTAAGTTGCAATTCTATATGTAGCAACATCCAAGTAAACGAGTTTTCCATTTTATAATCCCTTAGTCCATTCTATTTCCCACATTCCTTGACAATTATTCCATATTTTGTTACTTTCCTCAAACCTCTCATCATTTTACCCCCCATCCGTACCCTCAGCTAATGATTTACTTGAGAAAATCAAAGTAATCTCAAGAGACCTTCCACAAGTGTCCATAGCATATCTAAGGAACCCTGCAAACGAGACCTTACAGTCCACCTTCCTCTTTGTTATTATGGATGTACTATCCTGGCTCCTTGCCAAGGGCAACCCTTGCACTTGTATGTGAAATTGAAATTCCATTCCCTGGAAGACTCAAGGATATTACCCAGCAATTCTCTCCTCTCCTTCTTAAATAGTCAGTTTCCCGTTACCACCTACTGAATAATTTCCATCAGTTATTACATATCCCATTTATGGGTCATCTTTTTGCCATTTTTCAGTCAAACTCCTTAATTGAGTTGCCTCTACTCAATGTCCCCGAGTCCTCCCCTTCCATTCTCTCTCAAATCTACCCCAGTTTTGCTTCTTTTCTCACTTCTACCTACACTGCTTTTGTCAAGGGCACTAATGACCTCTATACTACTAAATCCAATCATCAAAACCTAATCATATTATTTAAGCTATAAGCGACATTGTCAATCACTCCTTCCTCCTTGAAATTATCTCTTCATTTGACTTCCACATTATAGCTCTCTAGTTTTCTGTTTATCTCTCTGGTTACTCCTTTTCAGTCCTGTTGGGTGTTTCACGGGGTATCTCTGGCCTCTAAAAATTGGAATGTTTCTCTTTCTTCTTCCACACTCAGAGCTCATCTCATTGAGCCTTATTGCTTTAAATGCCATACTCATGCACATGGGCTCCTGGATTTATACCTCCAACTCCTACTGCTCTCCTGAGCTAGACTCATTCATCAAATGCCCACTCAAGGAATGGGACTATCAACTCTTAACTTCTGTTAGGTGAAAATGAAGGAAGGCAAGAACTGAAAAATAACAGGAAGTATATGTGGCAGACCCTATTAGTAGTCTACTCAAAATCCATTCTCTTAACTGGTCCTTGCTAACAGTATTCTGATTTTGCCCAGGTATCCATATTTCAGGAGAGTTTTCCCACCCCAGCTCAAGGATAAGTCCCACATAATCTTAAGCAATGAAGCAGCACCCGTGGTAATCTTTGGTCGAGGAGAAGTTATTTCTGGACAAAAGACGTGAGGAGAAATATGACGGATGGATTCTGTGACGGGCTTCCTTGACAAAAAGACATGTAGAGGAAGGGGTGGTTACTCTTCTGCCAATGGATTTTAGGGCGGGAATGTTGGATGGGATGCCTGGAGCTCCTGCAGCCCACCAGTGGCACAGAGCCAGGGTTTGCCTGAAGCCCTATACTGTGGGGGGTTAATTAGGATGATGAGAAGAGAATGAGTCCCTGATAATATCAGTCTTTGAAATAACAAACCCAGGAGCTGCTCTACATAACTTCCTGTTATGAAGACATAAGTTTGCCTTATTGTTTAATCTCATTGAGTTGGCATTTTCTGCTACTTGTAACTTCAACATGAAAATTGGCATAGTGTGAAATTTTTCAGGGGAGTACATTTGAATGCCCTTATCTATGTTTAATTGGGATAGTCAACATCAGATTCTCTATTCTTTTCTGATCACCTGTTCTTTCAATCTCACTGCCACCAAAAAACTGACTGCTGGGTTACCTGCTGCTTTCCATACTTGATCATCCATTATGTTGAACATCCTCTTTCTCACCATTTGGCTTAAAGGCAAGATTGGAATTTTTCAAAAGAAATGATATAGAAAACTAATAGTATAGAAAAAAGAGTATGTTTTTTCCTCTCTCCTTTCTTTTTTTCTGCCTCCTCCTCCTTCTTCCTATCCTTCACCTCCTCCTACTTCTCCCTTTTCCTTCCTTCCTTCCTTCCAAATTAAGAGCACAGATGAGACTAGTACTGCCTCATTTATCTCATCCAGGTAGCGAGAAGCGCACTGCAAGGGTTTTGTAGCGAGAAGGAGCTGGGCTTGTTGAGGGAATAGGAAGCAAGCCAGTAGGACTGGATGTAGTGAGAGAAGGGCCAAAGAGCTAAACAGGACAATCACCTGGGCTTTGTGACTGTGGAAAAGTTATGACAAAGAGTGCCATGGGAAACAAATGGTGGCTTAATCAGGGAGTGATTCAATCTGATTTATATTCCTAAAGGTTTCATCTAATTACTCTATGGGGGAACAGACTTCAGGGACAAGGGAGGAAGTGTGAGATCAATTCAGAGGCTACTTTGGTGCTCCAAGCAAGAGATAATGGTGGCTAAAGGCTAAGATGACCGTAATGGTGACAAGGAAGTGGACTCGTTCTGGACATATTTTGAAAGTAAAACTTAAAGATATTGATAAACTGAGAGTGTGGTAGGAGTAAAGGAAAAAGGGAAACTCATGATGAACGCCAGTTTTCTACCTGAAGAAGTAGTAAATAATTGTGCCATTTCCAAAGATGAAAAAGACTGGGATAGAGACTTGATTAATGATAATCAAGTCATTAAGTATTTATATTAGAGATGTCTAGTGGATAAATGGATACATTAGATAAACACACACACATTTGTGGAAATTTGTTACAGCAGACACAGAACTAATACAAACTTGTAACACATTACAACACATTACAGAGTTCTTAGTGGTTTTCGATGGTGACTTAAAATATCTATTCTCACATAGTTCTGGAAACCAGAATTCCCAAATCAGTTTCACTAAGTTGAAATCAAGCTACCATGCTGCCTCTAGAAGCTCTGGGGGAGAATCTGTTACTTGCTTCTTCCAGCATCTGATGACTAGCATTACATAGCCTTTGGTCAATCTCTACCTCTGATCTAATCTTCTGCCTTTCTCCTACAAGGAGGTCTGTGATTGCATTTAGGGCCCACCTGAATAATCCAGGTTAATCTCCCATCTCAAAACTGTTAATTTAAGTCACATCTGCCAAGTCCATTTTTGCCATATCAGGTTACATTCATTGTTATGAGGATTAGAATTTAGGTATCTTTGGTGGGGGGGAGAGGTGGCATAGGGAATGCACACACACAATTATTTCGCATACATACATACACTCAGGGAAATAGACAGTTCCTGGCCTCCTAGAGTAAGACTATACTTCCCATCTAGCTCAGAGAATTTTCTTCATGGATGGCCAACCCAGATATGTCCTCCATCTGTTATGGTATTCTCTGGTTCTCAAAGTTTTTGTCCCTGGTCTTTGGTTCCACCTTGTTTGGTTTCCTTAAAGTAAGTATTTCCTGTTTGAATATACATCATTATCTAATCAACTTGTGCTGTCTGGTTCACTGCTATACTCTAGTGCTTAGAAGTTCTTGGCATGCAGTAAGTGCTCAATGAACATTAGTTCATTAAATGAATGAATGAGGAGATGGCAGTGAGCAAGCAGATTTGAACTTGATATATGAGTTCACGTAATTTTAATGTCATAGGAATTGACTCTATCAGGTGATGCTGGGTTCCCTTACTTATAATTCAGTTAGTATCTAGCCATACACGGCTTTGAAGAGAGGTGCTCCTGTTCTCTGGAACCTGGCCATATTACATTAATTCATCCAATGCCCAGCAATCGATTCTTTGTAGTGTAGTCTCATATTTCCAAGTGAGCCAATCCATTTTGGATGCACTAAATTACTATTTCCTGTTGGAAGTGACCCTCTAATCCTTACATCTTTGTAGCATAAGGCTAATGGGAAATTCTTGATTGCAATGACAAATCAAATGCTGCCTAAACCCCATTAGTCACTCCCTTTCACGGGTTCTTTGATGACCTTTGATCCTTTAGATCACATTTCATTCTGGAAGGAAGTATTCTTCTCAAATGCTTCAGTTACATCTACATTCACAGTGCTAGTCGAGCTGGTTTTTTTTTTTTCCCTTTCAATCACACTTCTACAATAACGATAACAAACTAAAATTCATCAGAGGGACAGAGAGTTACTTGTTTAGCATGCTTTGTAATTTTTTGGCCACTCTGAAAAACATTCATTTTAAAACTAACCCCATCAAACTGTGAGACTAGGGAAGGGGTATGACAACTCCTGGGCACTTCTGTTTCAAATGTGACCTTGAACTGAAAATAACAACCCAGGGAAGCACCTAACAAAATAAGGGAATTGACGCCTTCTGGTAGAAAATTAAATTTAACATACATCTCAGAATTTTCCAATTATTCCTCTGGGAATAAACAATTTGGCCACCCAAATAGGCAAATTGTTTCTGAATTGCTTTCAAACTTGGGGGCACATTCAGGCGTCATAGCAGACATACAAATAAGTGTATCTGCACCGATATTCATAAATCATTGGTTCAAGTAAAATGCCAGTGTGTGTTAAGAAAAGAGAATTCTTTAAAAATTATTAGGCCACTATAGAAATTAATAATACATATTCAGCATTAGCACCAGGATCTTTTTAAATACAGCACCCAAAAATAGGTAATCAGAAAAAGAAACTGACCAAGTAGGGCCAAGTGAATGTCTTGGTAATAAAGGAGGAAGAGAACTGTGGGAAAGAAAGAATTCTTCAAATGAATGGTAATTGGACTTGTTGCATCATTACCTTAAGAGTATCTTCAAAAGCAGAAATATGGTCTTCAGTGGCAGCAGCAGCAGCAGCAGCATCGAAAACCACTAAGAACTCTGTATCTTAAATTATTTACTTGACAAACAGAGATCACAAGTAGGCAGAGAGGCTGGCAGAGAGGGGGTGGGGAAGGCAGGATCCCTGCTGAGCAGAGAGCCCGATGCGATGCGGGGCTCGATCCCAGGATCCTGGGATCATGATCTGAGCTGAAGACAGGGGCTTTAACCCACTGAGCCACCCAGGCGCCCCCAAGAACTCTGTATCATAATAAAAAAAACATGGCACCATTAAAAGAGAATTTCATCATTTTTTTGGAGCTAATGTTTTAAAAGGAAGTCACCCTGAAATGTCTGCATGAGTGAAGAGCATACTGATATCTCCCTAAGTAAAAGACATCCTGGCTTAAAAGGATTATAGAAATTCTCACCTCAAAAACAAATCCTGAATGGGAATTCTCTGCACGGTCTTCTCAACTTTGCTGCTAATCTAAAACTCATCTAAAAATAAAGTGTATCTTTAAAAGGCCTTTAGATTCTATGCACGTTGGAGGTGATTGAAATTGGGTGGAATTTGCCAGGGTAAATATTACAGAAGGGCATGAAGAATGACAAGAATGTCTTTGGGTCCTCACCTACGTGACCCTTTAGAGCCTTATGGAGAAAAGCAGGACCTCCACAGCCGTTTGAAGGAACTGTGGAACCAAGATGGTTGGTGAGGGCTGAAGTCGTAGCCCTGTGGCTGACTTTGAAAGAAGACTCATGGGTAGAGGGAGGAGCCTGGACGATGGGGCTTCTGCAGGCATGAGGGAAAAATGACACAAAGATCAGAGAAGGACCACTAAGTAAAGGAGACTTGCTTCTTAATAACCAACAGTGGCATTTTGGACTCAGTAAGTCATTATCAAGTTTGGGTGCTCTGAACTATTGCATTATAATTGGTGAAATAAGTAAAAATCTATTTTCTTTTTAATTACAAGAGAATGAGGGGACTTAACATTTCTGATTTTCTTTTTTTTTTCTTCATTTCTGATTTTCTTGAGCTTCTGAACAGTTTGACTAGTTTAAAGTGAAAAAAAAAAAAAAAAAAACCACAACTTTGGCAGGCAGTCAAAACATGGTATATTGCTTTGTTACCATTCTTGTGGAAAGTAACCCAGAAGGGGAGAAAGGCATGCTGCCATGTGGGTCAGCTTGCAGCTTGTGAAACCACACCATCCTTGAATCCTGCCACCCGGTGTCAACTCTCAGATGGACCCTGTCCTTTTGCTTATACCTCATCAGCTCGTTCGTGGACACCAGACGTAACTAACCAGTTTTGACCAGCTTTTAGTAGAGAATGCTGAGGAGAGGGAAATTGGAGTCTGAGATATTACTGAGCTCCAAATTATATTAATATTCAACAGGAATCTTTTGGTGGTCCACTGGTTTTTAAAGTTTCCTTCTTAATCGTAAGATGTTTTTTGTGAATTAAATATGTATAATCCCAAATATAAAATTGATAAGGCAGAGCTGATTGACATGGGAATGTGGAAGGGGCCTAGAAGCCCAACAGCTTCATGTCACCCTCTCTCTTACCTAGGGGTACTTCGTAGAACATGAGAGCTGAAAAGCGCCCCTACATCTGATTCCCAGAGATGTGCAATGAGTTGTCCAAGGTGGGTCGTAGCAGTCAGTGCTGGGTGCAGACCTGCTTCCCCTGGGGTGTTTTCCCCACCACATCACTCCTCCTATTATTTCTCTAGCAACCCTTTGTTAGAAGCCCTCCACACACCTGAGGTGAAGGATGTGTTCACTAACTTTATTGTGGTAAACATGTCATAATATGTATACATAGAAAATCATCACATTGCACGACTGATATTTACATAGTGTTACATGCCAATTATATCTCAGTAAAGCTGGGAAAAAAATTAAAAAAAAAAAAAAAAGGAAAAAAGAAACCCTTCCCAGTGTCCCTTTTAGAGAAACAGACTGGGAGAACACAAGGTGCGACGACCCTGGGGGAGACACAGCAAACTATGAACACCCCAGTGGAAAAACCCCTCCATGCCTCCACACACCTGGCCCTGAGCTCCTTGACAATGAAGCCAAAACCTCCTTCGGGATGTGTTTTCTAGAGGACATGAAGGGGCCCTGCCCTGGAGAGAAAGGGTTCTTCGCAGGCATTCCCTCCTGCTGGGGCCCTTCAGGGCAACTTGAATCTGCTGGCTTTCCAAGGTCACAGTGAACCCTCTGAGAGACCCTTTGATTTAACGCATAAGGGAATTCCCACTGGCTGATAAAATATTTTTATATTTTATCATTTTCCTGCAGCTAGCAGCTTTTGGCATGCAGGGTATTTTTATGAACGTTATAAGTAAATATTATGGGGTCAGTCACAGAGACGAACGCGGACCCACAAGCCTGGGGCTGGAAGACATTAGGCTTCACTGGAAAAAAAGTGGGAATAAAAAAAGAATATATTGAGGATTTGAAAGGATTTGCAAAGCATTGCAACTGTGCCTCCAAAATCCAAAGTTAATATAATTAAACCAATAGAAGCAAATTGATCTTAAGTGATATATCTAGATATCTAAGAGATCGAATTCATATTATTTCGAATTTGTGGCATTTATTAGAAGGGAGTAAGCAAGGTTACACTTTGACAGTAACAACCAAGAGTTTTTTTTCCAGACAAAATTAGACCTTTCCAGACTCTTCCGCAAAGCACAACAGACAGATTCCTAAGAAGCCAAACCACTACTCAGAGTTTCCAGGGGCCACAGGCCACTCTTGGTCCAAATGTCCCCTTGGAAAATACGAGAAAGAAAACATCAAGTGTGGGCTCCGGCTGTGGTATGCTCCAGTGCCCTCTTGAGTGGTGAAGTCTCCGTGATATGCTTGGAAGCTGATGTCACAAATATCCTCCTTGACACAGGGTGACTCATTGCAGGAACTGTATTCTTTCCTGGGAAACCACTAACCCTCTGTGCCTGTTTCCCACCCTCCCCTGCCTGGAAATCCCCAGGGAATCCATGCGTAGTGTCTGGGTCAGAGGCTCCAGAATGGCAGCTCCTTCCGGGTGCCTCCCCAGACAGTCCTTCTCAGTTTCCTCTCTGCTCCCCTTGTCTCTGGCACAGGGCAGGAGGAACGGGAGGAGGGGCTCTACCATCATCTTGGGTATGCCTTGCTGCTTGAGCTTGACCCTCTCACTCTTTGTGCATCTACTGTCCTGGTGCTTTGCCGTTTGCCCCTCTGCTACTCCAGTCCACTTCAAGTCCAAACCATTTCACCATCTTTCCGATTGGCTGAGTGCATTTCTTCAACACACCCTGTAAATGCTCTTCTCCCTCAGGTGCTTTCAATGTTGTTCGCTGGCATCTTCAAATCTAAGAGCTCAGCCTAACCCCAGATCATGAACAAAGTCTCAGTGCCAGGCATCCAGCAATAAATATACTGGCAGGAAAGAAGGAAGGAGGGGAGAGAGGAGGAAAAGGGGAAAAGAGAGAGGAGAGAAGGGAAGGTGGGAGGAATCTGCCTAGAGCACAGCGTGTAATCCTCCTGGGGGTTTGGAAACACCTGGTGAGCATCCTGATTGAAGCCTGGACCCCTCAAACAGATCAAGTCAGAAGTCACCGCCCATGAGGCAGTGTCGTGGAAGCAAGATGTCAGAAATGGCCTGGAAGGAAGGAAAGAGCTGATGGGTCGGATAAACTATGAAATGGACTGACTTGCCAGGATAATGATGTGAAGAGTGCCAGCCCAGCTCCAGGGAGGAAGGTGTGCCAAAATTCCTGCCATGATCCACGGCTCAGATCTCCATGGTCCTTCCCAGAATCCTCTGTCAACCCCATTTGAGTGGGGCATCCTCTCAGCTCATCCAAATGGGATAAAAGCCTTCTGGAGTCTAGGTATGATGGTGTCTTCTACTTCCTTTTTGCCTGCCTGGCCTGTGTCAGAAACATCAGGAAGAGACTGCTGTCTGTTGTGGAGCCAGTCTCTGCCCATACTGGTGAAGAATGTTCTCACCCCTCCCCCACCCCATGGCTGTCAGCCATCTTCACCAACACCCACACTTATCCCAAGAGCTGAGTTCTAAGAGCTGCAAAGGAGACTCACAGAGATTGCCAGCCCTCTAGAAACTACTGTAGAATATTGTACAGTTGTTTCCTCTGCTTGGAAACCAGGGTACCAACTGACCATGTGCGTTTAGGTCCTCCTTTGAGAAGGTCTGGTGGGATTTCAAGAGAGGCTCTTCTGAGAATGTGGGAGGGGGAACCTACTAAGGGACATACTTACTTCAGCTGCAGGAAATGAGACTTTCTTGAATTTCCGGGGAAATCCTTCAAGGCTAGGAAATAACTAGGAAGAGATGGAGACAAAAACAGACGATGATTTTTTGGCAAACCATGTGTATTTAAAGGCAAGTTTTATTGTCTAAATATACAAAGTAGATCTTTGATGATAATTATAATATTTAATAAGATGAAATACTAAGTGCCAGGCAATGTGAACCTCGTCTCTCAGTCCTTACAAGAAGCCTATTAACTAGATTCTTTTACTATCTCTGTTTTACAGAAGGGGAAACTGAGGCTGACAGAAGTGAAGCAAAATGCTGGAGGCCACGCAGCTGGTAGATGGCAGAACTCGAATTTTTGTTTCTAGTTACTGTTCTCTCCTCTTTGTACTTGGGGCCGCACATATAGGTACACTAACTGGGTAAGTCCTATTAAGTAAACCTTGTTTCAAGATGAAAACCAGTAATTGCTTTTTTTTCCTCCTCCAGACTGAAGAGTGTTTGGGGCTTGTATCTGCAGTGACGCGCTCTGGGGCAGGTTTGCTTACACGCTGCATTTTGCCACGTGACAAGGTGAAGCGACCCCTGTCCCCACCTTCCAGATCCATCCGCCAGGCCCCACGGCACGGGCACTACGTGCTCCCAGAGATTTGCCCTTTCCGGTGGGTCTGGAGCCCTGGACTAAAATCTCCTGCCCACTGACCTAATACGGGCAAGCCACGGTCCTCCGTTTTCTGTTTGTCCCCGGAGATTCTGCAGGGCCTTCTGGCCTACGGCTTCCAACTCAAGAAGCGTTTTCCGGGGAGAGGAAATTCTGATCACGGAATTCTCGAGCCGTCTCCCCCCTGGACTCCACTCTGCCTTTTTGCGTTTGTGCGGGGCATTTTTGCAGGGAGGGGCTGGAAGGAAGGTCAGGTTTTGCTCACCGGTTTCTCTGGACTCTACGTCTCTTTTCTGGGCTCTCGGCAAAGGAGGCTGCGTGTAAGGCTCAAGCCTAGTGTCTCGGCATAGCTAACCCCTGTCCCTCAGGATGGAGGCTGCTCTCAGCATCTCAACAACGCCCATTCTGTGGCACTGGAAGAGAGGCATATTTCTTCAAACTCTAATTTCTTTTTTTTTTAAATTTTTAAAAGATATTTATTTATTTATTTGACAGAGAGAGATCACAAGTAGGCAGAGAAGCAGGCAGAGAGAGAGGGGGAAGCAGGCTCCCTGCTGAGCAGAGAGCCCGATGTGGGGCTCGATCCCAGGACTCTGGGATCATGACCTGAGCCGAAGGCAGAGGCTTTAACCCACTGAGCCACCCAGGCGCCCCTTCAAACTCTAATTTCTTAACACAAGTAATTGGATTGCAGAGTTTCTTCCTATAGTGGGAGTTACAGAGAAACCAAAGCCCCTCGTAGCAACAGTACTATCCTGTCCTAGCCCACTGTTTCCACTTTCAAAATGTGCTAAAACAATAATAATAATAGAGCTATTCCAAATATGCCAAATCTAAAAAACCTGCACTCCCAGACTCCACTATTGTGACTGTTTCTAGCTGATATTTTATAATCTTATCACTTTGAGCCACACATCCACATACCACCCTGGGTTATTTATGAAGATAAATCTTCTGCTGAGATCAAAATTGACAATTATTTTTTGCTTTGTCTAAATTTATTTTTGCTGCCTTGAAAAAAAAAAGATATTGAAAATATTTTCCAGCGGGTTTATTTGTTTAAAGAGGATTTTGGTAAAGAAATTAACTCTGAGCAAAAAAATATCTTTTGGGTCGTCAGCTACCAAATACCACATATTTGGAATATCTTGAATTATCCAGGAACTGACAATTCGGTTTTAGGGTTATTTGCAACCTTGGCTGTGTTACTATGTTTCGATGTTTTCAAAGTTTGTTTAAAAATAGAGCTGCAACAATTAATTTCTGGCTCCTTGTGAGCATGGGCTTACTAGCTAATTGAACTTTGCATTACCCATAATTTATGAGTTTTGAGTTCGTCATCTCTAAAGTAGAAAGAATAATACCTACTGTATAGAAATTGCTGTGAGAATCCAAAGACTTCATATAGGTGAAATAATGATTACCCACCACATAGTAAGTGCTCACTAAAGGGTAGCTTGAAAATATCATCTGAAGAGTGAAGCTTAAAATTAATTAGGTGACAACAATTTGTGGCCATGTCTTCTGTCCCCACAAGCCTGCATGCTCTGGGGTGGTGGGCAGTGGCTCCACAGACTTTCACCCTTCCCCAGCAGTCTCTCGTGAATCTTGGTAGAATGAAAATCATCTGAATCTCAGCCTGCCATGATCTTCAATGCATTGACAAGCAGTCATGTATAGTTGTCTATATTTAGAAAGGAATTATTTTCTCTAAACACATTTTTAAAAATTTAACTCTAATTGTAAAGATCCCGTTTTTGTTTTCCTCTTCTACTTAAGAAACTGAAGCTGAAATCCTAATGTGAATTCAGTAAATTAGCGTTAAATAAGCTCACACCTAAAATAAGTCAGCAGATAAATGATGTCATTGGCTTTTCTGGGGAGAGGTACAATCGAGACAACTTGGGAGAACAGCAGGAATTTGTTATTTGCTTTGGGGTTTGTCTCAGAAACAATGAGCTATGGTCTGGACAGCTGAAGTACAACGAAGAAAAGATTTGACCTCACGCGGGAATGCATTGATCACTCTACCGGGAGGAAGCCAAGGTCATGAAGCCACCTGCTTGAAAGCATCATTTAAAAACACACTGGGCTTGAACATGTTGCTTTTGCTCCATAAGGAATATATTACCCAGTTTTTCATCTAATAAGCCCTTTGTACCCTTTAAATTAAAAAAAAAAAAAAAAAGTGTATCGGCAAATGCTCCAAACTAATACACAAATATTATTTGGGGCTATTGCAATATTCTAAACATATTTGGTTCAGATGCAAATTTTGTGTGTATGTGCGTGTGTTTAGAGCAAACGTCAGTTCATAGGACTGTATCAATATTAGTCCAAGAGCTATTTCAAACTCCCAATATATGCTATGAACAATGCAAATAAAGCTAACGGTTTGGCACAAAAGAGTACGAGGAAAATGCTCAGATGCTAGAATGGAAGATTGGGGCCACATTGTGCGACGCTGTGCTTCTGAATTCAGAATATATTTTATCTTAAAGGACAAGGTTGAGAAATATGTTGACCTGAAATGAAAAGCAACATAAGTATTGGCTACCTGGAGAGCCATGATGGAAAGTTTCCCAGGCTGAAAGCAGCTTTATTGGAAAAGTGTGCCCTGGGAGCCGGCAGTGGGAGTGGCCGCCCACATGCTGAGTATTTGTCATTCTTTGTCTTGTGGTCAAAGAGTCGCTAGAGGTTCCTGGCAGAGAAAATGGCCTCCTCATCCTGTCTGTGCTTCAGAAAGGCCTTTCGATGGTGAGGAGAAAGCCTTTGAGAAGGGGCAGTTCATGTATTTGATCTCACCTCATGGGTAGCTCTTTTCTAGACACAGAAGGCAATAGATATCTCCCTTTGCAGTTTCCCTTGGGCACCTGTCTTCTCAGTGTACGGAAAGACAGGACTGATGCCACTCCCGGGACAGGTTTCCCGTGATGCCACAGTGCTGCTCTGCTTTGCCTGCCCACAGAGGGAGGGCGGTCTTCTTTTCATTCGCTTGTCTTGCAGGAATTGAACCGTAGATGTGTCCGCATTTCAGATTAGAGGACTGAGGCTGTGTGTTTAATAAGACACATTTTCTGAACCCCAAGCGGAGACTCAGTCTTATAAATATTACTAAGTTGTTCAGGAAAGTGAATTCTTATCTTTTGACCCAAAGTACTCTCCAGAATCTGCTGGTATCTGAGCACATTATTCCAACATCAGAAGCATTTCTCTGAGAGAGAAATAGCAACAGTAGCGCTGTGTGTCCCTCAGATTTCCAGCAGGAAACAGATGGCACTCTCCAACTGAGTAAGTGAGGGATGTTAATAAAAAAGTGAGTTACAAAGTTGTGGAAAGATCCGGGGATGTGTACAAAGGATGGTGAAGGACCTTGGGGCTAAGACAGCAAGAAGGTGATGGTGATTGGTAAGCTCTTCCTTCCCCCTGGGTCTGAAGGGGCCTGTGCCAGTTCCAGATCTCAGGGTGGGTAGCCATAGGGAGAGGGTCACTGGAGGAGAGTGTGACATTTGATGGAAAGATGTGGCCAAATTGTGTCCACGGCAGGAAGGGAATTAAAATTCACAGCCTCCCTCTCCTCCCACTGGGGCTGAGAACCCATTGATGTGGTTTGTGCAGATCAGGCTGCCGGACACAGACTAGGACAGAGAAGGGTGGAGAGTATATCTGGAGGGCAAAGGGAAAATAACCAGCTGGGTGCAGTTTTGGTATGCAGTAAATCCACAGAAAATAACAGTGATGGGACATCCGAAAAATGTTGGACTAGGAAGCTCCAAGTTCATGCTCCTCCATATAATCATGGGGGAAAAAACCTCAAAAAACCTTTGTACAAATGGCAACCATCTTAGACTCAAGGGGTGGCAACTCAGTTCCCAGTTGCACTCTTCAAACCAGTGGGAGAGAGCAGATGTTACTTGCAGATTATTATGTACATCTGTTCTAACCTGGCTGGGAATGCCTGAAGAACTGACTTGCTCTCTCTTTCTCACATCATTCAGAACACAAGTAGGAAAAGCTGCAGGCTTTGCTCCTAAAAGCAGCCAGAGAATACACACACATAGACACCCTGGGCAACAGATTCTCACTGGAGGCATACAGTAGACCATCGAAGGGCTAGAGGAGAAAGTGGGGTAAGACTCTCTGGGAAATCAGGAGATTCAAAAGTGTTTTTATAGGGGAATCTAGAAAACCACATGCATACCCAGGGAAGACATATGCTCACAAAAATCTGAGAAGATTTTAACCTTTCACCTAGGGCTGATCCCTAGGCTGAGAGCAAGCCTAACTAAGGGAGAAGTAACCCAGCACACAGCATATCCACCAAGGTTATGAGTGGGGTTTGCTCTTCCCCTCTCTCCCTCTCTCTCTCTCTCTCTCTCTCTATGCGCACACACACACACATACATATATAACTATCTCTATCTCGGTGTTTTCATTTGTATGTTTCAGCTCCTGGCATAAGAAAATCTCTATCAAATTGTGTTAGCTCAACACAAGCTCAAGTAACAGAGGCTTCAGTGAGCACATGCGGCAAAGAATAGACTTTGCAAAAATAGTCTGGAAAAGTCTCAAAACAAATGGACTATCACAGTCTCCAAAAATCAAAAAAAGGAAGCCCTGAGAAAAGGGAGAAATCTAATTTCCAGAATTACCATATTATAATAATATAATGCCCAATTTTCAATGATGGTGACAGCAACAACAAACCCGGGAAAATATGGCTTATTGAAGGGACAAAATAAATGGGCAGAAACCGTTCCCAAGAAGGCTGACAATGGACTTACTAGGCAAAGAGTAAATCAATTCTTTTTCTTTTTTTATGTAGTCTCCACACCCAGTGTGGAGTTCCAACATAGAACTTGAGCTTACAACCCTGAGATAGAGACCTGAGTTGAGATCAAGAGTTAGACGTTTAACTGACTAAGCCACCCAGGTGCCCCAACAACTCTTTTGAATATGCTTTAAGTGCCCAAGGAAAACATGGAAATCAGGAACATAATATATTTTAAAAATGAGAACATCAACATAGAGATAAGAAATTGTAAAAGGGAAATAAACAAATTCTGAGTGAAGAAGTGTAATAACTGAAATGGAAATTTTACTAGTGGGCTGCAACAGCAGAGATGAGCAGGCAAAAGAAAAAAATCAGAGAATTGGAAGATAGGACATCTGAAATTCTCAAGTCTGGGGAGCAGAAGAGAAAGGATAAAGAAAGTGAACTGAATTTAAGAAATTTAAAGGATACTATCAAAAGAACCAATACTGGCAGTGTAGGTTCAGCCTCAGACTGCTGCAAGGAAGTGAATATCTCAATGAAGTGAGCCAAATGAATATTTTGTTTTCCCATTGTATATGAAAGTTATGTGTATACTACACCATAGCCTATTAAATGTGCAATAACATGATGTCTGGAAAAACAATATATATTCCTGAGTTAAAAAATACTTTATTATTAAATGCTAACCATCATCTGAGCTTGTAGTAAGTAGTAATCTTACTTTGATGTTAATGGTTGCTCACTGATGAGGGTGGTGAAGTCAGGCTAACTGTGGAAACCTCTTAAAATAAGACAACACTGAAGTATGCCACATCAATTGACTAGCATTTTACTCACATTAGAACTTCTTTCAGGGTTTCCTGGGTGGCTCAGTCAGTTAAACATCTGCCTTTGGCTCAGGTCATGATCCTAGGGTCCTGGGATCGAGCCCCCCCATCAGGTACCTTGCTCAGCGGAGAGCCTGCTTCTCCCTCTGCCCGCCTCTCCTGCTTGTGCATGCTCTCTCTGACAAAAAAGTAAATAAAATCTAAAAAAAAAAAAAGAAAGAAAGAAAGAAAGAAAGAAAAGAACCTCTTTCACATTTGGAGTCAATCCACTCAAAACCTGCCACTGTTTTTACCAATTAATTTTATGTAATAGTCTAAATCCTTTGTTGTTGTTTCAACAATCTTCACAGCATCTTCACCAGGAGAAGTTTCCATATCAATAAACCATTTTTTTTTGCTCATCTGTAAGAATCAACTCCTCATCTGTTAACATTTTATCATGAGATTCTAGCAATTCAGTCATGTCTTGAGGGTCCACTCCTAATTCCAGTTTTCTTGCTATTTCCTCCAAATCTATACTAAGGATAAATACAGTATTCATCAGTTAAGTTTTCTAACTTATGAAAATATGGTTTTGTGGCTCCTTAAAACTCACAAATAGTAACATCACTGATCACAGATCACCATAACAAATACAGTAATAACACAAAAGTTTGAATTACCAAAAGTGTGATAATTATCAAAATGTGACAGACATGAAGTGACCAAATGCTTTTGGAAAAATGGTGCCAAAAACCTTCAATTTGTAAAAATTGCAGTGTCTGTGAAGCAAAATAAAGTGAAGTGCAAATAAACAAGGGGAAAAAAAAGAAACCTGTATATAAGTTATGGGAATCCCAGAAGAAGAAAGAAAGTGGCAGAGAGTTTATCTGAAGAAATAATAGAAAACCCCTGGATTTCATGAAATACGTGAATATACAAATCCAAGAAGCTCAATGAACTTCAAGTAGGATAACCAAAAGAGATATACGTTGGGACACATAATCAAACCATCAAAAGCCAACATCAAAAGGAACCTTGAAATCAACAAGAGTGAAGCAACTCATCATGTACAGGTAATCCTTGATAATATGATTCCCTAATTTCTCAGCAGCACTCTTAAGAAACAGAGGACAGTGGGATGATACATTTTATAAGTGTTGAAAGGAAAAAAAAACCAGAATTCTGATAGAGAAATTAAGACATTTCCAGAAAAAACAAAAGCTGAGGGAGTTCATTACTACTAAACTTGCTCTATAATGAATGCTAAAGGAAGGCTTCCTCAGATGAGGGTTTTTCCAATGCCACCACATAATTAACTTAGTTCTGACACTATCTACCTGAAGATCATGTCAGGTACAAGAAGTTAAATGCTCCATCATATAAGACTACCCCCGACTTTCCCACTTAGATGTCAATCCCAAATCTAGGTTGTCACCTATGCTTCTGACTGATCAGATGTTCCCATGATCCCTGCTTGGGTTTCATTAAGTTACTGGCATAGCTCACAGAACCTAGAGACACATTTTACTTTCTAGAGTACTGGTTTATTATAAAAGGATAAAACTCAAGAATATTCAGATAGAAGAGATGCATAGGACATGGTCAGGGGCACAAGCTTCTGTCCTTTCTGAGCACCTTCCCATGGTCACCAACCCAGAAATTCTCTGAATTCATCCTTGAGGCTTTTATGGATGCTTCATTACATAGGCATGATTGATGAAATCATTGGCCATTTATTCAATTTCCAGGCCCTTTCCCTCTCCTAAGGTCAAGGGATGAGACTGAAAATTCAGATCCTTTAATCACATGATTGGTTTTCCTGGCTACCAGTCCCCATCCTTGGGTTATATAAGGACTTTCCAAAAATCATCACATTAACACAAAAAAAGACACCTTTATCACTTAAGAAATTCCATTGGTTTGGGGAGCTTTGTGCCAGGAATGAATGAAAACCAAACATGTATTTCTTATTATAAATCATAACATCACACCTTCAAATAGAAATGAAAGAATCTTAGAGAGTAAGATAACTCAAACACAGATGAACATACAATGACCTCTGGTTAAAATATATATATAAGAAAATATAAAAGCCAGTGTTATTATAATTTTGGATTTAACTCCATTTTTAATTTAACTTCACTTCAGGATTTATGGGACAAATGCATACAGTGTAATTGTAAATCTATATAATTGGGTATATAGTGTATACAGATGTAATTTGTGACATTAATAGCATAAGGAGGTGGAATTGTTATAGGAGTAGGGTTTTATGTGATTGAATTTAAGTTGGAATCAGTTTGAATTAGATTGTTATAACTTTAAAAAGTTTATATGTAATCATCATAATAACAACAAAGAAAAAATATATATATAGAATATACAAAAAAAGGAAATGAAAAGGGAACCAAAATGTTTCTCTACAAAAATGAAACACAGGAAGAGACAGTAATGGAGGAAATAAGGGACAGAAAATGATATCAGACATATAGAAAACAACAAAAAACGGCAAAAGTAATTCCTTACTTATCAGTAATTATTTCATATGTAAATGGACTAAACTCTCCATTCAAAAGACATTGGTTGGCAGAATAGATTTTTAAAAACTGAACTATAGGCTGTGAACATGAGATTTACTTTAGCTCTGAAGTCAGAATTAGGTTGGGAGTTAAATGATGAAAAAGATATTTCATACAATTAATAACCAGAAGAGTGCTAGTAAACCAAATAGACTTTGGGTAAAAAAATGAGCACAAGAGACAAGAATACATATTGATAAAAGAATTAATTCACCAAGAAGATATAAAAATTATGAACATATATGATATACAAAATATCAGAGCTCCAAAATGTTTCAAGCAACATTCATAGAATTTAAGGGAAGAAATAGCTTAAGATAACAGTAGGAGACTTTCAAAAATGCCTACAACAACCAGATAGAAGATCAATAAGGAAACAGTGGGCTTGAACAGTACTACAAACCAACTGGAATTACAAGACATACATAGAACACTCTACCCAATAACGGGGGAATACACAGTTTTCTCAATTGCACATGAAACATTCTCCAGAATAGACTCTGTGTAAGACCACAGGATAAATCTTAATACATTTTAAAAGAATAAAATCGTATGAAGTTTCTTTTCTGATCACAATGGAATGAAGCCAGAAATCAATAACAGAAGGAAAACTAGAAAACCCACAAATATATGAAAATTAAACAATGTACTCTTGAGTAACAAGTGAATCAAAGAAGATAAATCACAGGAGATTTAGAAGTGAGTTGGGGGAAATTGGAGGGGGAGACAAACCATGAGAGACTCTGGACTCTGAGAAACAAACTGAGGGTTTTGGAGAGGAGTGGGGTGGGGGGTGAGCCTGGTGGTGGGTATTAAGGAGGGCACGTATTTCATGGAGCACTGGGTGTGATGCATAAACAATGAATTTTGGAACACTGAAAATAAATAAAATAAAATGGAAAAAAAAAGAAATGAATGAAATGAAATGAAACAATGAGACAAATGAAAAGGAAAACAAACACAAGATACAAAAACTGTTGGGATGCAGAAAAGCAGTGCTAAGGAGGAAATTTGTAGCTTATATGCTTATGTTAAAAAAAAAAAGGAAAAAGATCTCAGATCAATAACTTAAACTTACTCTTTGAGGAACTAGAAAAAGAAAAGCAAACTAAAGCCTAAGCTAACAAAAGGAAGGAAATAAGAAAAATCAGAGAAGAATAAAACAGATGAGAAAAACAATATAGGAAAAACAACAAAACCAACATTGTTTTTTTTCCCAAGATTTTATTTATTTGTTTATTTGGAGAGAAAGAGTGAGCACATGCACAAACTCGGGGAGGGAGAGAAACAAGCAGATTCTATGCAGGAGCACAGAGCATGTTGTGGGGCTCAAGATCCCATGACCCCAAGATCACAACCTGAGCCAAAATCAAGAGCCAGATGCCCAACCAACTGAGCCACCCAGGTGCCCCTAGAGTTGGTTCTTTGTAACAACCAACACAATTGACAACCCTGTAGCTAGACCATGAAAAAGAGAGAAGACTCCAAAAATTACATTAGAAATCAAAGAGAATGTTAAGAACATCTGTATGTTTAGATTGGATAATCTAAACAAAATGGACAAATTCCTAGAAATGTACAAAACTGAATCATGGATAAATGTAAAATAGGAAGAGACTTACAGCTAGTAAGGAGACCACTCAATATTCAAAGCTCCAACAAAAAAAAGTCATGGGCTAGGTGCTTTCACTGAAAAATTCTGCCAACATTTAAAGTTAACATGAATTTTCATCTCTTCCAAAAAATTAAAGCAGAGAACATCCTAACTCATGCTATATAGCCAGAACTACCCTGATAGAAAACCCAGCTAAGATGCTACGAGAAAATAAAACTACAAACCACAGTCGCTTATGAATATTAATGCAGAAATACTCAACAAAATACTAGAAAACTGAATTCAATGGTAGTATATTAAAAAGATTATATGCCTTGGCCAAGTGGGATTTACTCCTGGAATGCAAGGATGATTCAATGTACAAAAGTTAATCAATGTAAATGCATCACATTAACAGAATGAAGGATAAACTCCCATGGGATCATCTCACTTGATACTGAAAATGCATTTGACAAAGTAACAACTATGACTTCTCTTTATTTGGGATGTGCTATGTACCAAGCTCTGCATGAGGCATTTAATAATGTTTTGAATCCTCAAGCCAACACCCTAAAATATGTAATATATTATTGCATCGCTCTTACATATAAAGAAGCTGAGGTTTGATCTTCAAAAAATGAAGACATTCGTCAAAATCATATCTACACAGTAAGGAGTAGAGTCAGTAGGTATGTTCTAGATTTTCGGATTACAAAATCTAAAGCATTTCTTATGTGTTTTGTGGTTTTTGCTCCTTTATCTAAAGAGAATCAAAGTGAAGTTTCCAGGAGCTGATTTGCAAAAGTCAATCAGCAAAGCCCATTGCAAAAAGTCATCATTAAGCTGATGGGCTTAATAAAATGGCCTTTGGTGTCTTCATCTCTGTCTCCATCCCCACTGGTAACAATGTGCTACTATTTTGGTTGCAAGTTAACTTTTGTTGCTGAATTGGGGGTCTGACCCAAGTCACTCCCATTCTGACTTCGGATTGCTGGATGCCATGCCCCCTCCTCCACCCCCCCAGCTCTGTCCAGGGCTAGAAGGGTTTGCATGGACCCAGCAGCCCGATAATGGAGCAGGACTGCGGCAGGCAGCTGCAGAAGCAAAAGAAAACACAAAGGAAGTTCACAAATTGAGAAAGCTGGAATCAATTTGGTTTTGACTCAGAGTCATGCTCTGTCTCTCCTTTTAAAAGATTGGTGCCAGTTCCCTGAACTTGGGTTATAAATAAAAACCTGAATTAAGAGTTTCCAATTTTTAACGAGTTTTAATAGGTATATTGTTTAATTTCCCAACAAACTGATGAAATGCAGATCTGCTAAATTGTAAAAATGCCTGCAACATTTGTTTACTTGGACTATTACAAGAAAAGAGATCTTTTGAGATTATATCCTTTTTGTGATAAAACTCAAAAATAGGCTCCTGCGGACTTCTGACATGGTACATCTTAAACTTTTACAATCCCTTCTGAATGTATTCCCTTGCGTTAGCACCACCGAGGCTGGGGAGACCGCATACTCCCATAGCAGGGAGTCCCTGCTTTGCACCTGGGAAGGGGAAGAGCAGCTGAGGACTCAATCTTTGTGGCGCTTAGCCTGACACTTGGGTTTTTCTCTGACTTAGAGATTTGGGATTTCTGGGGAGGAGACGCTGGAATGCAAACTCGTTGTTGTTGGGAGTTATGCACAGAAGTAACTCCACATTTTGCTTAGGTACCATTTATTGACCTCTGCTTTCTGATAGTCTTACAACATCCTTGCTCCGTTACTGGCCACATGCATAGAGGTCATTGGACTGACGGTAACAGGAGAAGCCTTCAGTGTAAATCAAGCGATTAAAACGGACCCAAATGCTATGTGTGATGTTAATGGTGTCTGCTTTACCAAGTAGGCTTCATATTATGCCAGTTTCATAATTCCAACCCAAGTTCTCTTACAGGAACCTGGCCTATTAAAGATAAAGCCCAGGCGCCTGGGTGGCTCAGTGGGTTAAAGCCTCTGCCTTCGGCTCGGGTCATGATCCCAGGGTCCTGGGATCGAGTCCCGCATCAGGCTCCCTGATCAGTGGGGAGCCTGCTTCCTCCTTCTCTCTGCTGCTTCTCTGCCTACTTGTGATCACTGTCTGTCAAATAAATAAATAAAATCTTAAAAAAAAAAGATAAAGCCCACCTTCCCCATCTCCCTTAAGAAAATGGAAGTTTTAAAAAGGGGGGGGGCGCTAAGAAAAAAAAAAGAAGAAGACAACTTTCGTTTATAGTTCACATCAGGTCAGGTGACTTCTGCTATCTTCTCTAGGTTGCACGTTTTAACCTTTTAACCACGGAAATAGAGCTGCATGCATTAAGCAAGAATTTTCCTATCACCGAGGAAATCTGCTTATTAGGTTTGCCAGAAGCTGTCCTGCCTCCCAGCCAAAATGACAGACTGGTGAATCCTCGGCCACTGGGTGTGGGCGGCTTATCAGCTTCTCATCTCTGAAGATAGAGGGTACAAGTAGGTCACAGGCAAAGGCACTGGTGGCCTCGTTTCAGTCCCACCTCCAGATTGAGGAGGTTTGGCTTCTTAAGCTAACCTTTGGGGTCAAAGCAAGGGGAGGAGGCGAGTTAGCAGGTGTCTCTGGAGGCCAGGTATCTCTGAGCACTAGCAAGAAGGAGGGCAGTAAAAAGCCCCCTCTCGTGCTATTTAGAACCCCATCTCTTCCCTACCAGAATTCTTCCCAAGCCTTTAAACAAAAGACTAGCAAATCCCCAAAGATCAGTTCTGCCCTCTGGGATTTTTCAAAATCCATCCCACCCTTGTGGGTTGGAGGAGACGTCGTCCTTGCCCGCAGAGAGGCTGGCCACTAGCCTCCAGTCATGCCATGGCCGGCTGCATTTCTGAGTTCTGATCAGTAGCTAACTCTGCTGTCAGCGTTAACTTTTGTTCAAGTTCAGCTCTGGAAATATCCTTCCTTTATTCTCCGTTTTCCCTTCCTCAACCCACTGCACACTCTGTCAAAGAAAGCCTTTGTAGAGCCAAAAGTAAAATGCTGCTTCAGAGCGGTCTCCATTCCCGGGGGTAGCCGGCATTCTGCAGAATGGAAGAGGAATGTGCCCTTTCATTGTATAATCATCGCGTCTACAAACAGTGGAGACACCCCTTACTGTACTGGCCGGTGATACACAGACACATGGCTGATGAATAATCAGAGTGCCAGTCATCTGGGGATAAGCAAGAGAGAACAATGAGTAAAAACTGATCCCAAAATATAAAAATGACTATCACAAACCTCGAAAGATGTTTTCATCGTAAACTGGGGTTTTTGTTCCTTGATCAATTCCTCTGCTCTTTGATTCTTTATTTCTTAAAGTCTGAAGAACTGCCCCCATCCACACCTGCTCTTCAAGAGCAAGTGGGAACTCTTGCTCCCTGGTGCTCTCTGATGCAACCCACAGCGGGGCTCCTGGAGGGGTGGGCAGGTGCAGCCAGGTCTCCCGAAGGTGGGAGGGCTTCGAGCCTGCATTCTTCTGGTAAAGACACTTCCCCTCCACTTCACAACACTAAACCCACTTTCACAATATGTAATGCAGATTTTCAAGTGACTCTTCAAGCCGTCATTTCTCCATTGCAAATTTAGGATACTCTAACCAGCAGTTTGCTCATTTTCAATAAAAACTAACACAAAAGCAAGAAACACACAATTTCAGGGAAAAAGGACAGAACTTGACTTCTTTCCCTACTTACTACCCGTGTTTTTCCCCTTCTCCTATAGATTATGAGCATCAACATTGATAAAAGGGCAAGCATCTTGCCTTTGAGGACCAGAATGTTTTTATAAATTTATTATTTTTTAAGATTTTATTTATTTATTTGACAGATAGAGATCACAAGTAGGCAGAGAGGCAGGCAGAGAGAGAGGGGGGAAGCAGGCTCCCCGCTGAGCAGAGAGCCCGTTGCGGGGCTTGATCCCAGGACTCTGAGATCATGACCTGAGCCGAAGGCAGAGGCTTAACCCACTGAATCACCCAGGTGCCCCCAGAGTGTTTTTGATGGTAACAGCACAAGGAACCTTGGGGTGGAATGTCTTGGGAGCAGTTAAAGTTTAACAAGATGAGTCGGTAGGCCCGGCAACATCTTTGAAGAAGGGTGCGTTGTGCACTGTGGGGCCAGGAATGAAGTTACGGGAACCTCCCAGCCTCTTTCTCCAAATTTCCAGACACAGCAGGTACTGCTGCAAGTTGCCTGGGGCCAGGCACAACGGCACCCTGGGGGCAGACGCGATGTCACAGGCTAAGAGTTGCTCCAAGCTGAAAGGCTCTTTATAGATCCTAGAGACTGACTTCCTTAATTTACTGGCTAAGGCTTGTGTAACCTAACTTGGATTATGCACAAGTGTATTTTCAAGCCTTCCATACATTGTTAATCATTTTCACATATATGATATCATTTGTTTCTCTCCCCACAATTTGAAGTATCCACACTCGTCCCATTTTGCAGTTGGGGAAGTTGAGGCTCAGAAAAGTTCACTGCTAGTTCTAAATCATAGAACAGCAAGTGGTGGGGCAGAAACTTGAGTCTCAGTTTTATAAATTCTGGGCCCTTGTCCCTTTAGACCACCCTGTCCGTACCTAGAGCAGCATGTCCTCTAGGGAACATTTATTTTATGCTTTCTAGGTGTCTGGGACTGTGCATAGCTCATAATCTGGGCTCCTGCTATGTGTGAGCCATTAATAAAATAGTGTTGATTAATTGTAATAAACTTTATTTTTTGGTTATTTTTTTATTTCGTTAAGGAAATCAATAAAAGACTTGGATTTTTTCCCCCCTTCATTTTCTTGTACAGGTAAAAAGTCCCATTTTTGGCTCATACCATGAAGTTGGTACAAATGCACCTTTACACAGACAATGAGAAAATCTCCGGGGAGGTACCTGGGAGAGTACTGAATTTAACTTTGTCATCTTTAGAGAGGAGAAAATTCACACCAGGTCCTTCAGGTCAGTTCTCCGAGGCCACCCAGCTAGCTAGATGCTGAGCCAGGACTAAAAATCAAAATGTCTGATTGCCAGTTCAGTTTATGAATAGTAGCTTGTTTCATATTAGTGCTTCTCTTTTCAAGACAGCTTTTCGAAGAGGATAGGATAAAAAGGGACACTTTTAGGTTGAGATATACGTGTGTGTGTGTGTGTGTGTATCCAGACCTACAAGATCAACAACTAAGCACATTCATCTAAAAGAAGATGAGAAAAAGCAAAGCTAGGAGCATGTCTGTTCTCTGTTATATTTGTCCTTCCTAATCAAAACCATGTGAGAAGCTAGAAAAGAACTAAGAGCCCCGTGTGATTGCCAAAGACAAAGAAGGGACAGTGGAGAAAGAAAAATGAGGGAACAGGGAAGCAGAGACCCAGTCTGATTTCCAACATTTTAGCACACAGTCACACTTCCAGTTCTTCATCAGATAAGAATGTTTTGCGCAAATTGGGCCAATTTATGCTGCACAGGAAAGCCTGTAGCTGTGCTCTCAGCCCACCACTTCCTGTGGGAGTCAGTGAAACAGGCTCAGCCCTTCCATTCCTTTGACCAAAATGCTTCCAAGCCCAAGGAAGAACCTCACCGCTCATCCTGCCATTTGGTGGAAGGAGTCCATGGTCAGCCCCTGACAGTCATTAGGAAAATATTGTCCACTTCTCAGGTGTTTTCTTCCCCATCGCGCACCAGTGCATGTCAATGAGAAAGCTTAACCTTCTTTTGGCTCCCTGCACTCCAATTACCCATTATTCATGCAAGTTAATTCCTTGCAGTTGTAATTGTAAATTTCCTTTTTCCATGACAATGCAAGCACTTTTAGGTACAGGAAAAGGCTTTCTACCTGCTTGCAGCTGACCTCCATCCACAGTTTCAGCAGGGCTCCAAAACCTTGCATTCAGGACGCTGAGACAGGAAAAGTTCATGGGTAGGCTGCCTGCTGAGTTTCATTCCTTGGATTTTCATTCTTAGATCAACTTCTCACGATGCCAAATGGTAAAGATAGATAAATGATGTGGTGTCATTTAATTGGCTTTACACCAAAATTCACAGATTTTCATTCATGATCATCTTCAATCTTCTCACATAGTCTTCTGACCTACTCTTCTTCGTTCCTGCTTCCCTTTCTCCATGATCACCCCCTTGCTGATAATAATAAGATCCCATAGTAGTTTTCCAGGTGCCACAACCATCGCCAGGGTATTGTTAGGACATTCTGTCATCCTTCCATCCCTTTCGGTGTCCCCGAGTGTCTGAGATGGGAATGGGAAGAGGGTGCAGCTAACTCGCCTGGTTCCAGTCCCCCGGTCCAAGAGTACTATTCTTTCTGTCTGGTTCTTCCTTGAGTGTTTTCCTTGTGGGCTCCTGCCCCTCACCCCAGTCTGATCTCCTCCTAGGAAAAATGCTGCTCTGGTTGGAAGGTTCTTCAGGCCAACCAAGAGCCCTCAGAGTCTCCTGGTCTGCAATAACAAGAGCTCACCCCAAAGCTGATTCTAGGCTGGCACTACGTGTATGAGCAGCAAGACAGCAACTCTTTGTTCAGGGATGAAAGCCTGTGAGATGAAATGGCGTGTCCACCAACCACACAATTAGTGCAAACCACAGGACTGAAAAGAGTCAGCTCTGAGCTTTAAGTCAGTTCTCTTTCCAGCATCCAAGTTCTAGTAAAGCCAAGCTACAGGGAGCATCAGCAGAGGATCAGTGGGAAAACTTTCTGCTCAGAGGACTTTGTCCTTGTTATGGTATGGAGTTGACCATCCCTCAATTGACAGAGAACACTCTCAATAATGCAAGTCACACAGCGAGGTTTACTTGACAAACTTAAGTTTGGGCCCAAGTATACCCGACACAGCGGAGTAGGGACTTGGACCCCGAGCCAGATTACATTCAGGGTTTTTAAAGGCAGAGTAGGAGTGGACTCGGTGGTGGGTGAGGACAAAGGGGGTTATGGATGATGTAAGTCTCTAAGGAATTTTGGAAGCGAGGTCTCCAGGACCTTGAGGGGCTAGTTATTGTCTGGGGAAAGGTTATTCATTACCAATAATAAAAATCTTCCTGTGAGACCATTCAGATATATATCAGTGGGTCACATGCTTGGGAATGATTGCTGACACTATCTTGGAGGTTTAGAGATAAGGTGTCACATTTCTCTGATCAAGTGTCCTTGTTAGTGAGATTTGGGTTTAGAAGAAATTTAACTTTATTTAGGGCTTGAGGAACTGTGTTATTTGCCTCTGGAAATTGTGCTATTGTTAAGATAGCTTCTCTGTTGTAAATCTCTAGGACATTGGTAAACCGAGGGAGATTCCTGTCTTGCAGGATTGTGATCTCTGCAAGTTAACTATTTGTTTTTCTTTTAGGGCAGCCAGGGGTGGCTAAGGAATGTCACACATACTACCAAGGGGAGGGGAGCAGGTGGAGAGGGGGTGCAAGGTGCCACCTTTTGCTTTGCCAAGATGTCTGTACTTATGTCAGGGCTAGACTCGAGGTGGGTACAGCCTTGTTTTCCTTGGCCTCCACAGTCCTCTCATTTTGTTATTACTTTTCTTACTGAATACGAAGAATTATTTATTTTCATTAGGAAATCTAAATGAGTAGAAAGCCTAGAAACCCTGGGTGGGGATTGCATAATTTATAGAGAATTCCGTGGAGGGCAGGGGACAAGAAAAGAGGATGACTCAGGCAACCAAAAATTCCAGAAATGAAAGGAACCTAAAGATCTTCATAAATTCCAGATTCTTCATAATCTGAAGATATTCTTGCTCAGTGCTTACACCATTTTTAAACCCAGGTTCTTAGACAATGCTTTTTCAGTGAAGCCTCTATGTCTCTCTATAACCCAAGGTTTTGAGTAATTTCTCTTGTATTTGGGATCATGAAGATATGCACCCTTATAGATTCTTTTGTGTCCCAGGAGGGACTAGGTAACTTGCCTTCTACTATCCACCAAGGATCCCTGTAGCATGATGTTGCAGAGAAAGACAATGCCAAGAGATGGCCTCCCTATAGATGGTTAGCTGCCTCCCCAAGATAAGAACAGGTTTCCTGTCTTCTAGTCAAGAGCTTTATCCTCTATAACATTCTGTGTCCCTAGAGTTCAAATGTATCAAGACTATGAGATGTACTTAGTGTTTTCAATTCTTCAAATTCTTTAAAGTGCTCAAAGTATTTCCTTGGGGAGAGTTATTCTAGTCTTCTTCTGGGAAACAAACACATGGTATATCCATCATCCACATGGTTCTTTAGTCAGAGAGAGAAACATTGATGTTAGAAGCAGAGAATAGAGCCCCAGCCAAAGTCTTGATCTGCCTCTCAACAAAGGGGAGGGACGTGAATGAGGATGAGACCTACATAAAAGAAGGTCCCCATGACCACTCAAATTTGGCATAGTAAGAAATGGTGAGGACATAGCCCAAAGCAGCATAAAGCCTAATTTCCAGATTTAAAATTTTAAGAATAAAACTAATCAGGCAAGTGAAACAAGAATTAATAAATGCTTGTAAGTGCCCCAGGAATCTTTAGAAATTTAAGTAACACTCTATAATTAATACATATGGGATTTTTTTTTTTTTTTAAGAAAGAAAAAGTACAGCTGTACTGTGGACTCACAAAGGAAGACAGAGGGTTTCATCTTGAAAGCTATAAAATGATCTCTCTCTGAGAATATGAAAGAAGGTAGGTTCAGACTGGAGCAAGCCTGAGAACTGTAAGGGACAGGAAAGGACAGTAGTCCCTGGAAGGAATGTGCGAGCAGAAGGGTTATAGGAACTTTTAAGGCTTTTATGAAAGGATTGGAGAGAAAAGAAACATGGGAGGCCTATTAGCAAGTCACAGAAAGAGGGATTTAATGATGAACATGACATTCTTGAGATAATGAACTCTATCATTAAATTCATCTTTTAAAAGGAGGAAAGCAAATATATCCCAGGAATATGAATACATATATATTTGGTGGGAGTGGGATAGGTAGAATCTGAACCTTTGTTAGATCGGCCACTAGTAGCAAGCAAATTTTAAAATAAAATGAGCTCAACAGCAAGCAAAACTGCCCTCTGGTGTGGGAAGTGGAGAGGGGAAAACCGTGAAGAGGAGGGGTGGGGCATCTGGGATGCCGGTGATGTCCTCTTTCTGCACCTGCGCAGATTACAGAGGGGTGTTCTTCATGAAAATCCGGTCGGCTGTTCACTGTGACCCCTGTGCTTTTACGTATGTGTAACAAAGGACTAAAAAGTAAAATAAAAATGAAATAAGATGGAAGTTTTAAATAAGGTAAATCTGAGAGGTATGGTGATATAAAAACCAGGATCAAAAGTGGGGTGGTAAACTAATGAAGTCATAAGGCAGCACATAGATATTTTTAACGATCAGTAGTGAGCTGAAGATGAAGAAAACATCAATCAATCAGGGTGCAACCACATTCTACTTTTCTTTTTAAAGATTTTTAAAAATTTCTTTATTTAACAGAGAGAGAGATCACAAGCAGGCAGAGAGGCAGGCAGAGAGAGAGGGGGAAGCAGGCTCCCTGCTGTGCAGAGAGCCCGATGTGGGCTTTGATCCCAGGACCCTGAGATCATAACCTGAGCCGAAGGCAGAGGCTTAACCCACTGAGCCAACCAGGTGCCCCACATTTTACTTTTGCCAGGGATATATTTCTGTGCAATTTTATATATTTAATAATTTATTTTTAATTTAAATTTTAAATTTTCAAATTTGAATTTTATGGTGGGTAGTTCTAATTAATAATCTTACATCCCATTTGAAATTAAATCATCGCTCTCTTATTTTTCTTTTTATTTATTTATTTATTTATTTATTTAAAAGATTTTATTTATTTGCCAGAGAGAGAGAGAGAGAGTACACACAAGCAGGCAGAGAGGCAGCGAGAGAAGCAGGCTCCCTGCCGAGCAAGGAGCCCGATGCAGGACTCGATCCCAGGACCCTGGGATCATGACCTGAGGCGAAGGCAGCTGCTTAACCAACTGAGCCACCCAGGTGTCCCTCTTATTTTTCTTTTTAAAAATAAATCCAAGTTTCCATATATACAATTTGTTTAAAATGAGACATATCCCAATTTGTAGAAAGGAATGAAGTCAGATAGCCTAATGTGACTTTCAGGAAAAGACTGGCCAATCAACCAAAAATAATTTGATTGCTAATTATCCGGCCAACCCAACACTAGTTATCATCAAGGATGCAAAAGAAGTAAAAGTTTGTTTCTATCAAGAACGAATAATCTAGATGGGGAGAAAAGACCAATAAATATGAATACTTTTTCATCACTCAATGTTGTCTCTGTACAAATGATAACATGAATGTGGTATGAACATATGTTATCTTAAATAGAGCATGACTTTGACTCTCCTGATAAAAAATTTGAAGATGTTGAAATAAAAACTAATACATTGACTGAAATTTGTATAGATTATAAACTGAAGGCTATTTATTTATTCCATAAGAATTATCTGATGGAGATCAAAATTAGATGTCATCTCCTTAGATGAGTTCATTACAATATTCAAAGAATATTCAAGAATTTCACAAAAATGAAATTTGTAGGTGTCACTAAGTGACAATATTTTGCGAAAACCCTAGAAAGTTTTAAAAAGAGGAAGGGGAGGAAATAAGAAAAATGTCCCAAGTTAAATGTCAGTACCACTGGGAATCAATTACCTACAGGATAGGTAGGAGAAAATTGGTCACTGCCAAGTGCCAAAGGCAGTGTGGGAAGTAAGAATGTAAACCAAACTACATCGGGCTTCGGAACATGATTTAGCGGGAGATGGCAAAACAAACAGCCAGAGTCTATGTCTCTGTTTCCCCAGAAATAAAAAAAACTCTCATATTGAGCAACGAAAAAACAGTCTAGTAGAATGAGCAATGGATCTTGGTAATGTCCGTTTTTCAGCCCTTTTTCCAGTCCACAGTCTGTGAGTGAATCAGAATTTTTCCCTTGGTTGAGTTGACTTCTGGCTGAGTGTGGTAGGCTAAATAAGGGCCCCACAAAAACATTTATGTCCTCGTCCTTGGAACCTGTCACTCTTCCCTTATATGACAAAGGGGACTTTGCAGATATGATTGACATGGGCTTCGATACAGGAAGATGCAGGGAGACCAATGTAGTCACAGCTGTCCTTATAAGAGGGAAGCACGAAGGAGAGATGATGACAACAGAAGCAAGAAGCAAGAGCGATATGAGGAATGGTTCACAAGTCAGGGAACACAGCAGACTCGAGAAGCTGGAACAGACAAGGAGAAGGATCCTTCTCTAGACTCTCCAGGAGGAACCAGCCCCAGGGACACCTGGACATTAGCCAAGTGCAACTGATTTCTGACTTCTGATCTCCTGAACATATGGAAATAGACTTGTGTTGTTTAAAGCCATTCACCTTATGGTAATTTTGTATAGCACATTAAGAAACTAACACATTGAGTAAAGTGCTCGGTCTAATTAGACCTGGTTTTCTCTAGGATGCTTCTTTTTCAGGGCAGTTGATCAGTGCGTCATTTTAACAGAGGGACAGGTAAGGAAGTTCAGCAAGGTTCACAGTTAAGCAAGGTTTCTTGCAGCCCTTTTAGGGGGAATTTTTTCTTCTGTCTTTGTGGCTCTAGAATCTTTAAGCTTGGAGCCTCAGCTTTTTGGATTGATATAGAAACCCACTTACTGGGCAGTTGTCCTGAAATTCATGTCTATCAAGAATGCATAGGGATTGGTACTCCAGCTCCCGGGGAAAAGAAACTGAGCACATGGCTTAAGAAATAAAGTTGGCAAGTTATAGATTAAAACACCAACTCTCAAGTGTAAGTCTTCAGATGTTTCTATAAGTATTCTTTGACTCGAATGTCTTTTTGGTATGTGATTTTTTTCTCTCATCTTCACAGCAACAACCAAAGTGTGAAAAGGATACTTGTAAAGAAAGGTTTAATACATTTTTCTCCCTCATTGGATACTGGGCTCTTTGAGGTCAGAAACCATGAGTTATTACTCTTTGTTTCTGCAACAACTGGTGGAGTACTTAGTATATAGCAAGTGATAAAACAGGTATTCCATGGAAATAGGAAAGAAAAGAAGGAAAGAAGGAAAAGAAGAGAGAAGGAAGAAGAAAGAAAGAGAAGTTGTATTTTCATTTTTTTTTTTTATTGAAACTGAGTGAACTGGAGGGCCAGAGCAAATTTCATCAACAAGTAGATATATAATCTTGAAATTTATTTATAAAAAGCATTACATTTAGTTTTGCACCAGTTATCAGCTTACCAAGTAAGCTTACTACTGAGCCTAGATTGGAGGACAAAAATCAGATATAGTGGTCTAGGTAATGAGAAATCATAATGGAAAATGGTGGTGCTCCAAAATGAAGTGTCAAATGAAATTTGAAAGGAATATTTTGGATATTTTAAGCCTAAATAACTAAGCTCCTACTTCTTTTGTGTGCTTTTTTTTTTTTTGTAAAACTAAGGTAATCATAGACAGAACCTTGGTGTGGTTTCCCACACAGTTGTACAACCATGAAAAGATTGGCATAAGAAAGAAAGACTTGTCAATCATTCTAGGAACAATGATAAGAAGCTAATTGATGGAAAGAAAAAAGTCTTGTGCTTGAATAGGAAGGCCTCAATAGATATTTACAGTTGTATTAAACCTTTAGTAGGAGAGGCACTGGGAAGAGAAACGGTTTAATGTGGAGAAGGAAATAGTTGAGTTACTGGCTACATAGATGCTGAGAGAAACTTGTACCGAATGTTCTGGGCTTCATTCAACTGTTCTGGGCATATCATTTCTTAAGCGGGCTCCAGAGTTTGTAGTGTCCAGGCAAGGACAACACCTCATATTGACAAGGGTGGTTGGCATGATTTGCATGTGGTGGGGCATTGGGCTAGTCTTATGCCAGGCCGTAGGATGGCTTTGGCCCTTTCCACAAGGGAGGACATCCTGGCAACAGAGTGGAGCAGCAGGAAGTCAGGAAGCCTGGATTCTAGTCTGATTATAACCCTGTGACCATTCCGGACCACCCCGAGACTACAGTTTCCTCCCTTTGGCATGAGGCGGTTGAGTCAGATCAACTCCAAAGTCCCTTCCTATTCTGAATTCTATAACTCTCCTCTTGGCCTAGAGAGCAGTGTTGTGCATTAAAAAGGAATTTTATCCTCTGTCAGGTTCTTCTGCCCCAAATATTTTAGGTCCTGACCTGTACACTGTAAGGAACAAATAGCATCTCCTTTTGATCCTGTGGTTAAAAATATTTAGTTTTTTGGTGTATGAAACATTCTCTTCAACTAAATATCCTAACCTTGACATAGCTGAATTTGTACTTAACTGTTATAAACACATACTACTGGAAAGAGTCTATAAAATAATTGACTTACAGTGACCTTGGTACTAGTGGCATAACAGCTCCAGTTCTTCATTATCATTCTGTGCCAGATAAGGGAATTTTCCTCTCGTTCAGCTGATTTTCAGCCTTTGTTGGGTAGTGGGTAGTCAGAGCTTTAAAATGCTCACCATGGAATGCTGTGATGTGAATTTCAGCAGCCTATTTGGGTAGCTAATTTTAGTCTCTTAATACATGATTAATGTGACCACTTTCTCCTTATCACTGTCTTAGATTTAATTAACAATCGGTGTGATTATTCTTCCAGGTTGTGATGCAAGGTGTTGAAACCCTTGAATCATGATCTCAGCCTTGTAGATTTAAAAGCTACCAAAACTGCTTTGGATGGGACAGGAGCGTGATTTTCTCTTTGGACTAGTGAGTTTTGAAAAAATCTCTTTGCAGAACTATATAGTCATTGAATATAAAATAAATGTAAGCGGGCCCGTGGTTCAAACACTGCGACAAAAACAAATGGTATTGTTCCATAAAATCTCACATGTAAATTTAATGAGCGTTTCCTTTGCATAGAGTAAGATTTGGGAAGATTTGTTCTCAGCTCAGGTTATTCTCCTTCTTTGTGTTATTCCTTTCCATAGCAATCATGTAACCCAGGAAGAAGCCAACCCTGGAGAGCGAGCTAGCTGCCACTCCCGATATTTGACTGCCCCACCCCAGTAAAGACTGTTCCTCCCGAGTTAGACTCTGTGCTCCTCCTGTGAAAAGGTGAGCAGCAGTCCCCCGGGATAGAAAACTGATTTCCTAAAACTGATACAGATGTGTTTAGAGCTATCTCAGAACCATGTGACAAAATAGAACTTTTAATCAATTTTCAGGTGGTAGGTAGAAACTGGAACTCCTCTTTTCCTGCCCTTTCCCACTTATTATTCTCATCACCAACTGAAAACAATATAGCAACCAAAGCAATTGAATCTCCTTTTCTTATTTACTCCAAGTAACCCAAAGCAGGAATTTCCAAGAAGTCAAAGTTGCAGGACCTTGAAGGAAAAATGGTAAGAATATACAAGTGGTAAGAGCTTAGTACAGGGTCTGGTACATTTGAGATATTCAGGAACTGGTGACTATTATTAATGACCTAACGGCTACTATTTCAAGGCACTCACACCAGAACACCAGCCTTTGTTCTCTTCTATTCTTCTTGCTGCCTAGGAATTTGATGCCTAAACTGAATATTCACTATAGCGAAATTCTACTCCAGGTAATTAATTAGCACATCCCATACAGTTAATCACAATGGGATTTTTAACTGTGTCTCTGAAAAATGCACTATTGCATTTATAAATTAAAAACCAGTTTTGGGAGAAGGGCTCAGATGGAGTCATTTCTAGAATCAAAGGTATATAATTTTACTTTTATAAGATATTGGCTTGTGGGAAATAATGTTATTTATTTTAGAAAAGAAATTATGTACTCATAAAAATCAGTGAGCTTTACAAAGTTACTCAGAAGTTGATCATTTGAGCTTTGAAGGAAGTTTAATCCAGGCTCTAGCATAAACTTGTTTTGATGGTTTAGGAAACTCGGTTAAAATGTCTACCTTAATTTCTTTATCTATAAAATGAGAATTATGTTATAATACAAGATTCATTCTTATAATATTATGGTAGAAGTATACATCCCTGGAGGAACAATCCCCAAATAAGGTCTTAGCATAACAGTGGAAAGTCATTTATGGTTGAGAGCAGGAAGATGGGCCAGAAGGATTGTCATGGCACAAGTATCTCTGTGATGTTAGGAACCTACAATTGTCCCTGGGGCAATGCGACCAGTTTTGAGCAACTGAAGTCTAAGGGCTTAAAGAGAAGACATCACGGTTATGGGAGAAAAATAATCTGAATCTCTACTTTGTATTGCCAGACAATAAAAATTTGCTTCTATTCAAATTTGAAAGAGTACATCTTTTATTTATTTATTTATTTTTAAAGATTTATTTATTTATTTATTTGACAGAGAGAGAAATAGATCACAAGTTGGTAGAGCAGCGGGCAGGGAGGGGGGAAGGGGAAGCATGCTTCCCGTTGAGGAAGGAGCCTAATGCGGGGCTGGATCCCTGGACCCTGAGATCATGACTTGAGCTGAAGGCAGAGGCATCACCAACTGACCCACCCAGGTGCCCCAAGAGTACATCTTTTAAAAACCAAAAATATTTACTGGCTGATTATAGAGCTGTGATAGAAATGATGCCAAATCAGGTTGGGTAAATGATGCCTGGTACAGAGAAGGCCTTCAGTAAATGTTTGTTAAATTAAATCTGAATGTAGGTGTTGCAAGGTACTTTGGACATAAAAAATACCATGAAATATTAAATATCAAAAATATAAAAGTCAACTATTATTCAGAAAAAAATTAGAGTAAAGCTTAAATGATTTGATTCCCAATCAATGATTCATTTATGGGGGTTTTCTGAGAAATGCTTAATAATCAGTGTAAAGGCTTTAGATTTTATTTTTATTTTTTTATTTTTTTATTTTTTAAAGATTTTATTTATTTATTTGACAGACAGAGATCACCAGTAGGCAGAGAGGCAGGCAGAGAGAGAGAGAGGGGGAAGCAGGCTCTCTGCTGAGCAGAGCGCCTGATGTGGGGCTTGATCCCAGGACCCTGGGATCATGACCTGAGCTGAAGGCAGAGGCTTTAACCCACTGAGCCGCCCAGGTGCCCCAAGGCTTTAGATTTTAAAGTGATCTTTTGAATGTATTTTTCTGCCTTTTAGATCATTTTATGAATTTGTACATTTTGGCTTCTTTTTTTTTTTTTTAAGATTTGTTTATTTATTTTAGAGAGACAGCGGAGCGGAGGGGCAGAGGGAGAGGAAGAGAGAGAGAGAGAGACAGAAGCAGACTCCCAGCTGAGCACAGAGCAGGGCCCTACCCAGGGCTGGATCTCAAGAACCTGATACCATGACCTGAGCTGAAATCAACAGTCAGATGCTTAACTGACTGAGCCACTCAGGCACCACTGCGCCTTTTGGCTTTTTGTCAACAAGTATTTATGGGATGACTACCAGTTCACCCCACGTGTGAGGGACTTTTCGAAGCCCTGGGGAAGCAGAAGTGGACAAAACAGGAGAAAATCATACCTTCACGGAACTTAGGCTAGGGTAGGCGAAACAAATAAATATGTAAATTATATAGCATATCAAAGGCTAATAAATTGTATGGAGCAAAGCAAAGAAGGAAAGGGGGTGAAGGATGTTGGGAGGAAAGTGTTTTCAACAGAATGGCCAGAAAAGCCTCCCTGAGCATTTGAGCACAGATGTGATGGAAGAAGGAAGTGGTGAGCCCTGGGGGGCCCTGGGGGACCAGCAACCTACACAGAGAAAACAGCAACACCCAGGGAGATGCCATGCCCTGCGGTCTTGAGGATAACAAGGAGGTTGCGTGGCTGGAGTGGAATGAGCAAGGGTGAGAGCAAAGGAACTTGAGTCAGAAGGGTAATGTGGAATCAAATTGCATAGAGCCTTTAGGTCAAAATAAGAATTTAGTCTTTTATTCTGAATGGGTGACCTTTCACCTTTTTTTTCTTTTAATTGCAGTAAAATAGGCACAACATGATATTTATCATTGCAACCATCTTTCAGTGTACAGTTCAGTGGCATTGAGCGCATTTACTGTGCATTACAGTATCATCATCTGTCTCCAGAACTTTCTCATGTTGCCCAGCTGAAACTCTATACCCACTAAACAATAATTCCCTATTCCTCTGACTCCCAGCCCCTGGCAACCGTGATTCTGCTTTCTATCTCCAGCAGTTTTCCTCGTCCAGGTACCTCAACTAAATGGAACCGTATCATATTTATCATTTCGTGACTGGCTTATTTCATTTAGCATAATGTCTTCATCTCTTCGAGTCTTCCAGACTCATTTATGTTGTACCATATTTCAGAACGTCTTTCTTTTTTACCACTGAATATCCCATTGTATGTATATGCCATATTCTGTGTATCCATTCATCCACTGATGAATACTTGGCTATTATGAATAATGCTACTGTGACTATCAGTGTATAAATATCTATTCAAGTCCTTCCTTTCTTTTTTTTTTCATTAATTATTTTTATAAGTCCTTCCTTTCAATTCTTTTGGGTATATACTCAGAAGTGGAATCATTTTAGGTTTTTGAAAAGAAGGATGTCTTAGGTTTTTCAGATTATTCTGGCTGCTGTGAAGAAAATAGGCTGTAAAGAGACAAGGGTAGGGTTCCTGGGTGGCTCAGTGGGTTAACCCTCTGCCTTCGGCTCAGGTCATGATCTCAGGGTCCTGGGATCGAGCCCCAAATCAGACTCTCTGCTCAGCGGGGAGCCTGCTTCCTCCTCTCTCTCTGCCTGCCTCTCTGCCTATTTGTGATCTCTCTTTCTGTCAAATAAATAAATAAAATCTTTAGGAATAAAAAAAGAGAGAGAGAGAGAGAGACAAGGGTAAATGGGAAGACCTGTGAAGGAGATCCTTACTGTTGGATCTTGAAAATCTTTTGAAGGAAAAGCCCACAAGATTTTCTGGCAGATAGGTTGCTGGTTATGGGGGAGGAAAAGATGAGTCAAAGATGACTCCAAGATTTTTTTCCATTACAATAGTCAAAATGTTCTTTACAGGCTGTTTGGAAATAAAAATCATCTAATGCAAGTTGCTAAATGGACATATTTCTGCACATTTCAAAGGCATACTACATTTGCATGGAAGGTGTGAGTAGAGAATAAAAGACTTTGCATTGATGTGTCTCCCCAAAGGCTCACATATTTTATGTGGGGGGGGGGGGACACTGAGGCTTTATGAGACCTCGTGAAAAGCAAGAGATGATGCTGTGGGCAAATATGACAAAGCTTAATCATTTATAACCTAATATTGAATGACCAGGAATCTGACATGAGTTTGGCTTATTTTTGAGCAAATCTATTAGAGCTAATATCTAAATGTTTCTTTTCTTTTTTTAAAGATTTTTATTTATTTATTTGAGAGAAAGAGAGAGAGAGCATGTGCATGGACAGGGGAAGGGGCAGAGGAAGAGGGAGAGAATCTCAAGCAGATTCTGCACTGAGCACGGAGTCTGAAGCAGGGCTCCATCTCACAACCTTGAGATCATGACTAAGCCAAAATCAAGAGTCAGACGTGGGGCGCCTGGGTGGCTCAGTTATTAAGCATCTGCCTTTGGCTCAGGTCATGGTCCCAGGGTCCTAGGATCGATCAGCCCCGCATCAGGCTCCCTGCTCAGCGGGAAGCCTGCTTCTCCCTCTCCCACTCCCACTGCTTGTGTGTCCTCTCTTGCTGTCTCTCTCTGTCAAATAAATAAATAAAATCTTAAAAAAAAAAAAAGAGTCAGATGCTTAACTGACTGAGCCACCCAGGTGCCCTTAAATGTTTATTACCAATAAAACTTTTCATATTTAATATTAACAAGGTCACATAATGTTTTAGTATGAAAACGCTCAGGGTTATGAATCAACAGAAAGGTCACTAGCTAGACTGTACCCAAATGTTCTGTAATCATAATTTGTGAAAAAAAATTATAGCCAGAAGTTCTTATTTTATCATCCCAACAGCCGTGGGAGCCTATACGATTATTTTACACAGGGGTGACTGAGTCTCTAAGAAGTTTAAGAAACTTGCCCAAGATCACAAAGGTATTTCTTGACGCTAATACTTTGAGCGAATATTTTGGAGACTGGTCGAGAATCCAAGCTGATTGAACCTGATTATTATACCCAAGATATAGCCAGAAGGCAGGCAGGAAAGTTTGATCAATACCTGTACCCACTTCTGCCAGAGTGACTCAGAATGAGATGCTGTGTCCATCAAAGTGCACCCGCGGGAGGAACAACTTTTCTGAAGTCTGCAAACTTCTCAAGAATGTCTTTCCCTCCAGATACTCAGTGTCATCGTAGTTTCTCTGGAGAGGTTACCTGGGGATGACAGGTGAGGCTGCTAGGTTTTCACCGCGTGAGTCCAGCGTGAAATACACAGCATGAAATCAATAGTGTCACTTACTCACAGTGCATCCAAACTACATATAGGTGTGCAGCAGCCAGTTATCTCCAGCACCTAACCTTCTCTGGCTTGACTTATCCAGGCAGTCTTCTTCAAAGGATAGCAAAGTCCCGTCGGTGATAAATATATACGTGCCTGTGAAATGAGTGACATCTAGTTCTTTCCGTGTGGTAGTGCACAGTACAAATTATAAGAATTGAGTCAAATGTAGAAAATATGATTAACCGCACAACAGGCTATGGCTACATGAAGCCAAACAAGAATAATGTTTAGCCAGCCATTAATGGTTTAAAGAGAAAGCAGGTATAAATACAAATATTCAGATATTTGCAAATTTAACCATTCATGAACTTAATGCATTCAACAATTCTCCTGGCTGCACACAAGGTGGGGTGACAGTCAAGAGAAACTGTGGCTCCATCTTTTACACCCTTTTAAATTAGTTCCTTCTCTGTGACGCCTGGGTGGCTCAGTTGGTTAAGTGTCCCTTCGGCTCAGGTCATGATCCCAGGGTCCTTACGTCAAGTCCCTCATAGAGTCCCACATCTGGCGCTTTGCTCAGCAGGGATCCTGCTTCTCCCTCTGGATCCTTCTCTCCCTGCTTGTGCTCTCTCTCTGACAAATAAATAAGTAAAATCTTTAAAAATAAATACATAAGCAAATAAATTAGTTCCTTCTCTTTGGTATTCAAATCATCTGTCCCTTATAAAAATCTCTCCTCTGATGTTCAGCATACATCCTCTTTCTTCCTTTCTACACAAAATTTTCTGAAAGAAAAAATAACACTCATATCCTCACTTACTCTGCCCCCTTTGCAAGATGGCTTTGGCTTTAGCATCTCTTTAAAGATTTCTGTCTTAAAGATATCTTAATTGGTAAATAAAGCCAAAATTACAACGTTGTCTCTTCTCAATTCACAGTTGTGATATCCTGATTTAAAATAAAAAATATACATTTGACTTCCTCCTGGTTTCTGGCACAGAGCAATAGATGAGAGCAATAAAGATGTCTTTTTTTTTTTTTATATTAAGGAGGTGACTTTTGGACCACAGTGAGGGGAGCTGGTTGCCGGTGGAACCAACCTTGTGATGAGAAGGTTGGAACTCTCAGATCTACTCTCCAAACTCCTGGAGGGGGTGAGGTCTGGGGATTCAGTTCAGTCACCAATGGTCAATGATTTCATCAACCATGCCTATTGTAATGAAGGTTTCATAAAACCCCCAAAAGGGTCTGCAGAGCTTCCATCTTGGTGAACACATGGAAGTGCTGAGGGGTGAGCTCAGAAGGTATGGAAGCTCTATACCCTTTCCCCACACCTTGCCCTATATATCTCTTCCATCTGACTGTTCCCGAGTTACATCCTTTCATAATCAACTAGTAGTCTAACAAGTAAAAGTGTTTCTCTGAGTTCTGTGAGCTGCTCTAGTAAATTCATTGAACCCAAGAAGGGGGTCATTAGAACCTCTGATCTATAGCCAGCTGGGCAGTAGCACAGGTGGCAGTCTGGACTTGTGATGGCATATGAAGTGGGGGTCCCTTTTGTAGAATGGAACCCCTAACCTGTGGGATCTGATGCCATCTCCAGGTAGACAGTGTCCAGGTTGAGTTGACTTGAAGGCCACCCAGCTAGTGTCGGAGAGTTCCTTGGTGGTGGAGACACAAACTCCCTACCTCTGCATATCATAATTGGTGACCAGCATGTTAGTAGTGGGTTGATAATGTCATCAACTGCTGATCAATTAACTCTTTTTGGAATCATTTCTTATGTTTTGGTTTCAATGATGTTATTCTTCTATTTCTTCTCTTGTTAACTCTACACTCCTATTCCTTCTGTTAGTATTTTATCAACCTCTTCTTAGTCTGCCTTAGTGCGGACTCTAGTTGTTTTTGTTGTTGTTGTTTTATTTTGTTGTTTTAGTCACTTCCTTAAAGAAAATGTTCCTGTGGTTCCATTCCCACTCTCTCCTCTGGTGCCACCACATGCTCTCAGATGGTGAGTTCATTCATTCCCAAGGCTTAAACTTTAAATCTATCTCTGACTTAGTTCTGCTACCCCATACTTTATTTTCAGTAATCTTTTCAATAGTTAAGCCATGGTCTTGTGAACACCATGTTGCTGAAAAAGTCACAGTGTGGAGATTCCTCAAGAAATTAAAAATAGAGCTTCCCTATGATCCTGCAATTGCACTACTGGGTATTTACCCCAAAGATACAGATGTAGTGAAAAGAAGGGCCATCTGTACCCCAATGTTTATAACAGCAATGGCCACGGTCGCCAAACTGTGGAAAGAACCAAGATGCCCTTCCACGAACGAATGGATAAGGAAGATGTGGTATATACACTATGGAGTATTATGCCTCCATCAGAAAGGATGAATACCCAACTTTTGCAGCAACATGGACAAGACTGGAAGAGATTATGCTGAGTGAAATAAGTCAAGCAGAGAGAGTTAATTATCATATGGTTTCACTTATTTGTGGAGCATAACAAATAACATGGAGGACATGGGGAGATGGAGAGGAGAAGAGAGTTGAGGGAAATTGGAGGGGAAGGTGAACCATGAGAGACTATGGACTCTGAAAAACAACCTGAGGGGTTTTGAAGGGGCGGGGGGTCGGAGGTTAGGGGAGCCTGGTGGTGGGTTTTAGGGAGGGCACATATTGCATGGAGCACTGGGTGTGGTGCAAAAACAATGAATACTGTTACGCTGAAAAGAAATAAAAATAAATAAATTAATTTTAAAAAAAAAGATGAACTAGTTAAAAAAAAAAAAAGTCACAGAAAGAACCCAGAAAAAGTCACAACCGCTCTAGACAACTTATCCTCTTTGTGAAATGAAGGAGTGAGTCTTTCAGGTTTCACATGGATCTTATCAGTCAAGGATCTTGTTTGGAGACAGAAACTTAAAGAGAAAGTGAATTTATTATAGGCTATCTGTTAACTTTAGAATTGCTAGTAAGGCTGAGAGACAGACTTTAGGGCTAGAACAGGACACCTCCAGGAGTTTACATAGCTAGAATTACAGACAAGTCAAGTCCCACTAGAGGGAACGTTTGGCTTTGCTGGCAGGCTAGCTCTGCAGACATGACCATAGGTACTGTTGCCTTCATCACTGCGACTGCTCCATGTACGATGAACTGACCATCGGTCATGGTCCTGACATCCCACACACAATTCTAAGTCTCCAGTTGGAACATCCCGTTGGCTGATCCTACATCATACTGCCTGTCCCCTGGGAGTTGGCAGAGGAAGGACCTAGCTGACTCAACCCACAAAGGGGATTTTGACCCAATGGCAAAGGGGACTGGGCATGGGACAGCAAATCCTCTCCTACTAAGAAGTGTGTACCATAGATATCTCAAATCTACCTCAGACTCAAGACAGTCAAACCAGAACACCATCTGTTACTCGGGTAACTTAAGCCTCAGACATCTGCTGTAGGCAATCAGGATACAGAGTCTTGCTTCACTAGTCTTTGTTTTAATAGTTGTTCGGTTTCATTCAGTAACTACATCGGTCAGGTTGTTAACTTTTTGAATTTTTGGTCACTTCTTTCTCTTCCCTTCTAGTCCTACCCATTGGTTTTGTTAAGAACTGGTTACTGAAGGAGTGATTTAGGGGCTAAAGGCAACACCAAGCAAATCTCAAGACATAGTGGTGTCAACCTAGGATGAAATCGTCTTGACTTGAAGTCTTGCTCTTATGTGTGATTTTCAGGACCATCTCTCCCTTGCAATTTTCAATGAGCTTCACTTCCCAAGTAATGCTTTTTGAACCCCTGAATGGTAATCACAGAGAACAGAACCTGGTGATTAAGGGCCTTCCTTCTACTAGAAAAGGAGAGTGTACTACGGCAACCCTATCTCTGGTCTTTGATTCTTTCATGGTGAGGCAGATCACAGCGCTCTCAATGCATAATCATCGTCATCTTTGGAAGTATATCCAACTCAAATATTTAAACATTTTCATATGTTGATGAAAGAAACATCCAATAAATTGGGTGTGATCTGTACCTATGGCAGCCTACAGATGAAGAGGAGGTGGAGGTGTGTCATCACTCAAATAGACCTATTTGCCTTTGCTTTTGATTGTGAAACTCAACACATCCCTTGCGTTCAGGAACAATAAAGGAGATGATGCGATGTTATTTGAACATCTATAAATATCCACGGAGGATAATAAATGCCTTTGCTACCTCCAACCCCGTGTGTTATATGCATTTTCCGTGTCTAGCAGTTGTCACAAGATGCACTTTATGGTTTTCAAGCCTGGGAGCTGATTATATACTCAGTGGACTTTTAACTGAATTACGTCTTTGAAAAAGCAAACCACCCACCATATTTAAAATTAGAACCTGCCCCTACCACCTTGGCATTCCTAATCCCCTGACCCAGCTCTGCTTTTTTTTTCCCCCAGAACAACTTAATCACCTTCTGAAATACTATATGATTTAATTGTATGTGTCTATTATCTATTTTCTGTCCCTTCCTCTGGGAGGACAGGAGACTTTATCTGTTTGATTTACTTATGTCCTGAGAGCCTCAAACTACCTGACACATTCTAGGCATATAATTAGCATCTGTTGAGTGAGTGAACAAACAACACTCCGATAGCTCTGAGACCAATTGGAACTCCTGAGACAGTTGCCTTTGCTGTGCCTTGGTTTGCACTCAATTCCTGGTCCATGGTCCCTTCCTTGTAAAAACCTGCTTTTCCAAAGAGTCTTAAAACTCACTTACTGCAAGCCTTCAGTGACTCCTCACAGTTTAATGCACTTCTATTTCCTGGAATTATTACATTTCAGCAGGGATCATCAAGCTAAAAGAATTTTTCGAGACTTATTTTTTTAAGAGCATTTTTACAATCACAGCACAATTGAGAGGAAGGTACAGAAATCCCCATATAGCTCTGGTTGCTATGTATGGACAGACTTCCTCAAGATTAATACCCTTCACCGGAGGACACATTTGTTCCAATGGTTAAACCTACAGTGACCAGTATAACACCCCAAATCCATAGTTTATCTTAGAGTTCACTCTTGGTGTTGTCCATTCTATGGGTTTGGGCAAACATATGATGATATGTATCTGTCATGACATCTATCATACAGAATAGTTTCATGGACCTAAAAATTCTCTGTGCTCTGCCTGTTTACTCCCAACCTCCACAATCCCTGACAATTCCTGATCTTCATACTGTATCCCTGGTTTTCCCTTCTCCAGAATGTCATATAGTTGGAATCATAAAGTATGTGGCCTTTTCCGGTAGGCATCTGTTACTTAGTAATATGCATGTAATATTAAGGTTCTTCTGTGTCTTTCATGGTCTGATAGCTTTGAAGTGATGAATGTAAGTCCATTGTGTGGATGTACCCCAGTTTATTTATCCACTCACCAACTGAAGTGTATCTTGATTGCTTCCAAGTTTTGGCAATTATGAATGAAGATGTTGTAAGCATTTGTGCAGGCTTTTGTATAAACATAAATTTTCAATTTCTTTGGGTAAATACCAAGGAGCACAACTGCTGGATCATGTGGTACAAGTACATATAGTGTTACAGGAAACCACCAAAATGTCTCCAAAAGTGGCTGTACCATTTTGCATTTCCACCAGCAATGGGTGACTGTCTCCACACATCTCTGCCAACATTTGGTGTGGTAGGAATACAACTTTAATGCCTAAATTTCCACCACACTTTTGTCTCTGGGGGCAGCTTAGATATTCTAGCAGGGGGTAACTTTCGTGTGAAGAGAAATACACTTGATCCCTCTGAGTATGACACAGGATTGCTAGTTTATGCCTTTGCTGTGAGCAGAAAAGTGTCCAAAGGGAGTTGTGTCATCTTTTTTAAGATGTGTTATATAGAGAAAGATGTGTTATATAGAGAAAACTATGTGTTATATAGAGAATGAAAGAAGTGTAAGTCATAGTCTAATCACAAGTTGCTTGGTATTTTTATCAGTTGTTCCAGAAGACCTGGACTTACCAATTCACATTGTATTTTTCTTTGACACTCTTTCTTTCTTTTTATTTATTTATTTATTTATTTATTTAAAAGATTTTATTTATTTATTTGTCAGAGAGAGAGAGAGTGAGAGCGAGCACTGGCAGATGGAGGCAGAGGGAGAGAAGCAGTCTCCCTGCCAAGCAAGGAGCCCGATGTGGGACTCGATCCCAAGACGCTGGGATCATGACCTGAGCCGAAGGCACCTGCTTAACCAACTGAACCACCCAGGCATCCCAAAACTCTTTCTTTTTAAAATCTAAAATCATCATCACCATCCTCCTCATCTCCCATGAAGTTTGATATGGAATTATTTTAAATTTCCTAACCAAAGTACAGGAAAACCATACTTATCTAAAGGCCATAACTGGAAACCACAGCACTCTGGGAACTGAGTCAACAAATGGTCTCTAGCTGTGTTGAATCACCTCATTAAAACTATCTCTTCAAGATCTCCTTTCTTTTCTTTTTGCCAGCTTTTACTGTTCTGCCGGCTTTTGGACTCCAGTGGAGGTCCTCTGGAGCAATCTGCTTTCTCGCAGCCATTTGGCCTAGGGTGTTGAAGGGAAGAATAGAGCCGTCCAGGAATTAGGAAGGATGTGGCTAGGGCTGGAGCTGGGGAGGAAAGCAAGGCCTGAGGGAAACATGATGTGGCTACTCTATTGTTTTCTGGGCTAATCCCATTAGTGAATTAAAAAAGTAAAGCTGTTTAGTCCTTTGAGATGTCTTTATTCCACCTTTACACTTAAATTGTTTGGCTGGGTATTAGAATTTAAATTAAAAATTTTTTTTTCTTTTGATTATGAAGGCATTTCTCCTTTGGCTTCTATACCTATTCCTTGTGTTTGACTTTTTTTTTTTAAACATTTTTTTTTTTCCTTTATCTTTAGAGCTCTGACACTTCTAATTGATGAGTCTTTATGTAGGCCTTTTTTCAATACAAAGTTGTTTGGGCTAAGCATCTGAAGAGCCCTTTCAGAAGGTAGACCTGACTTCTTCAGTTTGAGAAATTTTCTTCTGTAATTTTTCTTACGTAATTTCCAATGAAATTCACCATAAGGAGATGGGGCAGGGATTAAGCCTTTGAGCCAAGCACCTTCTAATGTCAGCGTGCCTCAGACACCTTTGTTTCTCCATCCTTCAGTTTATCAAGAGATGTAACACTTTTATTTAGTTCAAATGGTCAGCTCCTGGATCATTTGGAAACTGGTTTTGTTTTAAGTTACATATTATCTCAGTTTTAGATGAAAAAGGATAATTCTTTGATGTGTGGCTGGAAAATTCCTTCTGTTGGTAGGTTAAGAGCATTATTTTTCACCAGCTCTTCGTCCAGTGCTCTCTAACTCTGTGGGGGGGGCCTCCAATGTCTCAGGTTATTTAGTTTTCTGAGTTGCCTAAATGAAGTACGTGAGGGACAATCTGTTGCATCTTGTCTCCTAGCTTCTGGTGCTTTGCTGTCAACCTTTACCGTTCCTGGGGGTGGAGACCACCACCCTGATCTCCGCGTTCATCTTCACACAGAGTTCAGCTTGTGTAGATGTCCATCTCCAAATTCTCCCTAATTATAAAGATACCAGTCATATCGGATTAGAGCTCACCCTAATGAACTCATTTTAGCTTGATAGCTTCTGGAAAGCCCTATTTCTAAATAAGATCATATTCGGAGGTACTAGAGGTTAGGACCTGAACATAAGAATTTTGGGGTACATGATTCAACCAATGACATTTCAAGAACTTGGATGTTATTCCTGACACCTCCCTCCCTCTCCTCTCCACATGTAAACTGTCAGAATGTTCTTCCCATTGTACCTCAAATACACGTTGCATCTAGCTATTTCTTTTTATGTTTACCCCAACATTATCTTTCTTTCTCTGGCCCATGGTAATAACCTCCTCCTGGGTCTCCTGTTCCTGCTCTAGTCTCTCCTAATTCATTTTCCATTTGCCAGCCAGAGATCCTCCTGAAGTGATTATTTGATTATATCTCTCCTCTTTGTACAACATTCACTGGCTTCCCATTGCCTAAAGATAAACTTAAAACTCCTTCATGTGGCTTACACACGATCTGGCTCCAGCCTTGTCTCCCCTATTTCATTTTCCCAGTACTCTGAGCTGGGGCCAAATGGGAGCTTCTTTCAGTTCCTTGATTGCACCACACTCTTGCCTCTGGGCTTTGAACATGCTGTTCCCAGTCTGGAATACCCTCTGACCTCAACTCCTCAGACATTGACTCATCCTCTGGGCCTCAACTTTAATGTCGGCGAACTTCAGGAAGGTTAGCTCTCTGTCATAGGCTGGATGTGGCCCTCAAGAGGACACATCCAAGTCTCAATCCATGGAAACTGGGACTATCCCCTTGTTTGGAAGAAAGGTCTTTGTACACGTAATTCAAAGTCATAGCTCTACCCCCAGTGCCTAGCCCAATGCCAGGGGTATATGATAGGTACTAGTATTTAATATTAACAATAATCTATGATATACCAGAAACTAATACAATATGGCATGTTAACTATACTGGAATTAAAAAAAAATTTAAAAAAACCCAATACTGCTAACAATAACTTTCCTTCACTAAGTAACCAATCAATGTTTCAAACTAGGCACTATCCAAATGTTACAGATTTGAAAAACATCAGAGGTCTGGCACCTATGAACACCATGGTTCTGACTCTCCTAGTATCTTAAGGAACTTGCAGCCTCCCTAGTAGACAAAATGCTCACATCCAGCAAGATGCTTTTAAGAGCCCCCAAAGCAACACCACTCCCCCAAATGAAAATAAATAAAATCTAATCTGATTAGTAGTATAGGGATCCTTTTATCAAGACATTTGTCAAAATTTATTTTTTATGGAATGCCACCTTCATTACTTAGAGCTGTTTTTAGAGGATTAACATGATCCTTAACCTAGAATATTCTATAGTGCAATAAGAGAAAAGAAGAACTATAATTTTCTTCTTATAAGCAAATATCAACAATATATGAGAAGACGTGTTCTTAAAGACTAAAAGAAAACTAACAAAGACAGGAAGAAATAATAATAAGCAAATTAACAAGTTCCACGTCTGTTGACCTCCCATTCTTAGCATTAACCGTCTTAACCCTTGGGACTTCCTTGTATGCCAACAGCTTTTCCTTTCAGAAGCTGCTCCTTCCTGAAGTCCTATTGAGCAATAAATCCCAGGACCCCACCTCTTCTCCCATGGGAGAGGCCAACTGGGATACCCTGCCCCTAGATAGGGTGATTGCTTCCGTGGTAAGCATGCATCTCAAGTAAGATCAATCAGATTTATTTTCAGGGATTGCTATGGATTTCACAACAGAGAGGGGTGATTTTTGTTATTTTCTTTTTCTTCTGAGACTACTGGTTCTGAAGACAATACACTCTAAGCTCCTAATGACCGGTATGGCCACATGTAGTGAGAGCCTATCTGAGAAAGGAAGCCTACAAAGGGGGGAAAGCAAAGCAAAGACAAGCAATGGAAGTGAGACACAGAATCTTGCTGAAGCTGTTTAAGCCCCTGCATCCAGGAGAGCCTGTGATTCAGTCTGTCCTGGGATGAACCCCATCCTTAGGTTGTGCTACAAACTACACAGGGATCTATATGATGTGGTAGAGGATCAGTGGAGGGAATGTGACAGAGATGGCTAGATGCCCCTAAAAATGAGTTCTCCTACTTCCTCTGTGATGTGGAATAGTCACTGGACAATGGCTGTCTACAGGATTACCTCTCCCAGCCTCTGGCATCTACATGGGGACATGTGACTTGTGGTTGCAAATGGGATGAGCATGAGAATGAAGTGTGTCCCTTTATGTGTTTATTTGCTATGAATAGACTTGAGTTTTTTTAAACGTTTTCAAGTTCCATACGAATCATCCTGTTAATATGAGCAGCAATTTCCCCCAGGTTTATGGAGTTGCAATTGATATGTGACATTATGCAAGTTTAACAAAGTATGTCCCTTTAGAGCCTAGGCAGTTAGGAACGGGATGTGTCTTCTCTACCTTCTCTTACCCTCTTTTGTTGGCTAGACTCCAATGGTTTCAAGGGCATTTTTATTTAAAATCAATAGGAAAGGGAGTAGACTGCTGATCATTAGTCTTAATGCAAATGAATTTAAGACTGAACTAGTATGAAAGACTATAAAAATTCTCAGCACTGAAATGTTTGTGCCCTTTTTGAATTAAAAGAAATAATCAAATCTGCTTAATGGTGAAGACCATTAAATGATACATCAAGCCATGTCCCCCCTACCTGAGTGCCTAGCATTAAAACTTTATGTTCCAGGTGTGGGCTTCTGTTGCTCACGAGCAAACCATTTGGTTTGGTCGCTTCTTTAGGTCTTGGTGTCACAATCACACAGATGTCATAGTTTCCTTCCAGCCCTGCAGCTCTCACTCCATCATCTGGTTGTCTTATTGGAACTCTTGGAACCATAAGCTTCTCACTTACCAGGAGATACTCCAGTCAAGACTGTCCTGGAGCCAAAGAGCAAAATGGACAGGCTTCTGTAAAGCTTTTAGGCTTTTCTGCCCGAGCACTGTTTAAAAAACATCATCACATTTTGCTGTCAATAAAGCCCCCTCTGTTCAGCCTAGGTTGTTCTGCTGTCTTTCTCCTTTCTTTAAAATGTGTGCAAATCTGAAATTTAAACTCCAGTGGACCATGGGATCTATAACTGTATCCAGGAGGCTCAGAGAATATTTGAACTTTCGAGTTAAGAATTCATCAGTTAGCCACAACAAGAGAAAAAAAATGCTTCAGTTGTTTTAAGATAACAATGATCCTATTGTTTTGATTTGGAAACTTTAGGTTTGAGGACACCTTCTAGAGCCTATTAGAATTTGAGGATGAGTCCATTCATTGCCACGGGCTAACGTGCATGGTAAATGCCAGACCAGGGGAATATTTGTTAAGCTTTATGAGGCAGCAAATTACAGGTCCCCTGGAGCCAGGAGAACTTTTCTCTTTTATATTGTCCATGTGACCGCCTATTCCAGAAGCATCCCTGGAGGTCATGAATGTTGTATGCTTGAGAAATATTCCTTCTCCTTCACTGAGTCAGTTGTTGGTAATTGGGTTATTACTAAAAGATAGGCAGACAGTCGGAGTACCATTAGCTTGATGCTGATACTCTCCCATTCTTTGGATAAGTGTCTATTTTTATCTATCTTGTCATTACAGGCCAGCCCTGAAATAAAAAAATAGATAAGTATCTATTTTTATCTATCTTGTCATTACAGGCCAGCCCTGAACTCATTTGGCTAGCGCAGGAATGAGTTGAGGAGTGGTACATGGGATCGGTTTGGGGAACAACAGATTGAAAAGGAAAAGGTGTCCTGAAGAAGAACATGGGAATGAAAGAGATGAGGGGAAGGGAAAATGAAGGGTAGGAGTGGGGAGGGAAGATTAGTCCAGAGGCTACTATGTATATATATATATATATATATATATATATATATATGTACTATTTATATATATATATTATACTATTATATAAATATAAATAGACAGAGAGAGAGGCTCTAATGTGTTCCAGGGTTGTCTGAATGAAAAATATGGCAAAGTACATTGGGACCACCCATCCATTCATTAACACAGATAATAAACCTTTATTGAGTTGCCTACTACATGCCAAACTTTAAATCAGTAACCACATCTTGTAAAAGGACAGCATTATTTTACATCAGTATTTGCAAGTCTTTCACAGGAATTTCCAAGACGACTGACACTAATATGTATATTTTGCAGAGGAGGAAAAGTGAACCAGTAAGAGGTTAAATGCCTTGCCTAAGGTCACAAAACAAACTACTGGCTGCATAGTGATGAGGAGCCAGAAACTTTAAATTTCAAATGTATGGCCTCTGGCTGGATAATAACTAAGGTTTAATTCATCTAATAGAATTTTAAAAAATAACTTTCATTTAAGACCAGGTTTATAAGCAAGTATAAAGCCCTTTTCCAGGACCGTTCCCTTGTGGTGTGAAGTCAAAAACATTTAATGCTAATTACTCTTTTGATCATTTTTTAAAAACTTATTATCGGATGATGTCCTTGGTGTAGAAAAGGCAATTTGCTTTTTTTAGTATGTTCTTCCAAATCAGTGCAAGGGCAGCGACACCTAAGCATCCTGGCTTTCTTCATAAACATCAGCCTTTTGTGTCTGCCATTTTGTCCCCTAGACTAAAAGTGCCTATAAAATTGGACCCAAGAGCATCACCAGAGAACAAAGCTTCAGGAATCCAAACTAAGGTGAGCATGAAGAGAATCACAAATCAAGGAGTGACAGCTTTAAGAGAAACAAAATAATTTGAACTCTAAAAGTGTATAAATGCTCCAGTCAGATTATGTTGCATGTAGAGGTAAACCAAAGGACATATAAAAAGTGAGAAAAGATTGGGCAAAATGGCCAAGTGTTGCACATTACCTAAGATCCCTGTCAACTCCAGCCCATGTTGGTCCCTGGATGGAGAATTAGAGTCCTCTTGGCCCTGATGAATATCACCTTGCATGTTTTAAGTTTCAAGGATAATAGCCATTTAGTCTTGTTCAATGAACAGTGATGCAAGCTGATCTCTCTTGGTTGCTGTTCAGTGTGGCAATAACACTTCCCTTGATTTATACACCTTCTGAGAGGGACACAGCCTGACATCCTGTTTGTTGTCGTAGCTATAAATTGTAAATTAGGTGACAGCCATACTCTTCTATTTAAAGGACATCCTCCCATTTTCTTTCTTTTTTTTTTTTACAACTTTTCTCTGCCTATTATTCTGGTTTAACAATCTTTGAAGCAATAATCTGAAGCATGAGGATTTCCCTCAGTAAATGCATCAAGCCTCAGTATTGACCAACAGCTGCTGTGTGAAAACCTTGAGGCCACATGTCAAATGCCACGTTGTCTCCCTGACCAGAATGTATCCATGAGCAGAAACCGCTAGAAATTTCTTCATGTGAGACACAAGTTTGAAAATTACCCTAGCAAGAACTCAGAGTTGCCTACTCTTTATTTTGGAAATAAAGAATTCACATTCCATACTTACGAAACCACGAATGATTTGTAGGGAGTCCATAAGCCCTGGGAATTTTAAGCACAACTTCTTCTCTGCATTTTTCTGAGACAAAGGTCCATAGCTTTTAATAATTTTTTAAGAAGTTTGGGACCCCATTGTACTATAGCTTGCCTGCCTAATTGTGTCTTTTGGATCTTCTTGAGCCAAGTCTGGCACCCCATATATTATTTGGCAAGAGGACTGAAGTGTGAGTGCTAGCCCAAACTCTGTTTGTTTGTGTCTGATCAATTTTAAATAAATGTAACCAATGTAAGAGATTTTTCATGCTGATGGGAAGAAGTATAAATAATACAAATAAAGATGATTAACATGCTGATATTGTGTTTATGATCCAACCAAAAATTCACATTCTATAAAACATACAATCATAAGCTCGTATCGTTTCTTGTTGTGTTCAGCACAACTCCATCTTGTCTTGAACACATCTTTGAGAGTCTGTCTTGTCACATAGTTGAAGGAGTAGGCCTTGTGTCGTTATGAATAATTCACGCAGCTGATAATGTTTTCATGGTTAATTGAAAATTACTCAATTCTTTCCCTTATGCAATGAATATCTCAGTCATGTCTGCTGTGATGGGAATCAATAGGTTCTGCTGTGGGAAAAGAATCCTGGCCTGCATCAGAAAAGACTGGAAGGAACACTTCGTGAGGTGGCCGTTTTGCCCATCAAGGTCCTGTGAAAAGGTACACATCTGTCCATGACCACTTCTCTGTGGCGATCTATGAAATGTCTGCCTTTCCACATAAGCCAATCTTCTGCCGAGTTCAAGAAAAAGTGGATGAGAAAAATACTCTTCTTACAGTCTGAGACAAAATAATTCAGACTTTTTAAAGTGATGACTAATTTTTATATTTCTCCTTGAACAATTCAGGGCTCTTTAAGTAATAATGCATTCCTGTATTTCCCTTCTTGTTTTCCTTTTAATTTGATTTCCAGCAGCTCTCTTCCTGGGATATAGTCCCAATCCTCATTTTTGTCATCTTGCAGTAAATGTATGATGTGGGCAGAGACTGTGCAAAGGGGCTCAAACTCGGACAAGGGGGTGGGGAGGGAATCTGGTGCTTTCTAACGGGGTCCACTGAGCCACATCAGTCTGTGTCCAGACAGCTGAGGAAGGCATATGGGCTTTGGAACTTTGTTTAGGCCTTTCTAATGTGTTTTGTCAGTATAGATTCTTAAAAACACAAACCTTGACTGTATTGAATCTAAGAGAAGGGGGACTGTTCCACACTCTGTCCAGAATAGTTCCAGGTTTTAGTGCCAGGTGAAAGGTAGCAGCAGACAAGCATCTCTGAATGGGAGGGGAGCCAGCGGAGCGAGGAGATGGTGGGGCTGGAGGGAAAGGATGCAGGAAGTGGGGATAGACTTGGGCAGGCACAGGAGGACTGCTGCCTCCTCTATCTTCCAATGGAGGAACTCTCTAAATAGCACGTGCCCTCTCTCCTTCCTCAACCAATTAAATCATACAGTCAATGGTATTTAATAGGGTTGAATGATGATAGATGGTAGCTACACTCATGGCGAGAATAGCATAACACATAGACTTGTCGATTCACCATGTTGTACACCTGAAATTAACGTGTGTCAACTATACTCACAACTATACAAAACAAAACAAGACTAGTGCCCATGATGTATGAGTAGAAGCTTCCTTCCATTTCCAGACCAGATTTCCCAATGGTGTTTAGTAGCATTTCCCTACATTTCAGTGCTCCATTTCCACTGCCCCCTCCTCCCTGGCATAATTTGGGGTTTGGTCTCTTTCTCTATTTTGTCCTTATCCAATCTTCTTCATTCATTAATACCTTCTAATTTATCTATCCCTTATACCTATCCATGTTTTTCTTTCTGTGTTTCTATTTATATAGATCTGTTAAAAAATCAAGATTTTATTAAAAAGCAGAGCATAAGGAATAGAGCCAATGATATTGTAATAGGGATGTACCATGTATCAGGACAGACGGCAGCTATACTTGGAATGAACCCAGCATAATGGATAAATTTGTCAAATCACTAGGTGGTATACCTAGAACTAACGCAACACGGCATGTCGACTATGCTCAAATAAAAAAATCAAGATTACATTTTATGCAATTTACAGAAAGTTATGTATTTGAACAATCAAATTGTTTCCAAGGCTTATTGGGGAAAAAAAAAAAAAACAAAAAACCTGAGCCCCCTCCCCTTTTCCTTTTCCCATTTCTGAGAGTTGACTATTTTTGACTTTAAAAGTATTTATCTCTGCATTTCCAAACTTTATCAGTTTGGGACATATTTTGACCTCCTGTTTTAGGTGAGGATTTACTCCCTTTCAGCCAGCCTGGCTCCCATTCCCACGCAAGTCTTACACAATCAGTGATTACACAGTTATTGCTATTGTAAATGCTGCTTAGACGTGAATCATGTGAAAAACAGAACTTTTTGTGTGCAACTTTATATTCTCTTTGGAATCAGTAATTGCGTTGGTTTTGCTTCTTAGGTTCTTTATGTTTTCATTACCATTCATCCCCAACCCCTAATCCAGTTTTTCCACCGGTTGTTCTACAACTCCTAATTTTTGTGTATTGGTCATCCTAGACTGATCCTCTCATTGTCTTCTCTTTTCTTTTCACGCCTCCTTTTTGGAGATTTTTCAGCTTTGCTATCCAGTATCTCTGTTGAGTTTTTCATTTCTCCCGGCACCTTTTTAATCCCTAGGAGTTCTTTTATCCCTCCACTACCCGAATGTTCTTTTTAAAAAACAATATCCTTTTATTGTGTTTTATGGAACTAAAATCTTCTGCGATCTCTATAAGAATAGTGATGGCTTTCTTTTTCAACACCCTGCATAGGTTCTGTTTTCCCCAAGTTGCTTTCTCCTGTTTGCTGGTGTTAGTCTTTGTTATGCATGTTGGAGACTTTCTTCAGATATCTAGGGAACTTCAGCTGTCTGTTTATATATTTAAAAAGGACCTGAAAAGGATAAAAGGTAGCCCTTGTGTGTGGTTGGTACCTCCTACCTTTGGAGCACCCAAGAGGGTAATCTGGGAACTTCTGAAGTAGATTTCTTTGGATGTTTCCTCTTGAGATGGTCAGGTTCTAAGCGAAGAAACTTCTTTTCTCTGTAGGGTGTGTGCCTGGCTACTGGTGCCTAGAAATGGAGTGATAATACATGATTTACAGTCCCAATGTTCAGTAGCCAAATAGGAATGGGGTGGGGGGCTCCATGGTGCAGATCATGTTCTTCCTAACTTCTCCCACTGACAGTTTAGTATCCACCTTTTTTAATGGTCAGAAGTAATTTTAATTAAATCCATATACATAAGTTTGTTGCAGAGAACTATACATAATAGTTCACACAACAGTGTATTAGTTTTTGGTGTACAACATAGTGATTTGATACCTGCAAAATGATCACAGTAAGTCTAGGTAACATCTGTCACCACACATAATTACAGAATTCTTTTTTCTTGTGATGAGAACTTTTGAGATCTCCTCTCTTAGCAACTTCTAAAGATGTAATACAGTGCTGTTAACTGTCACAATGCTGTACCTTACCACCCTACGACTTATTCATTGTATAACTGACAGTTATTATCAAAAAGACATGAAATAATAATTGTTGGTGAGACTGGGGAGAAAAGGGAATCCTTGTATACCTGATGGGAATATAAATGGGTGCAGCCACTCTGGAAAACAGAGTGAATTAAGTTTCCTCAAATAATTAAAAATAGAACTACCATATGATCCAGCATTTTCACTTCTGGGTATCTATGCAAAGAAGACAAACATACGAACTCAAAATAATATCTGCCCCTCCATGTTCATGATATATTATTTACAATAGCCAAGACATGGAAACAATTTAAGTGTCCATCCGCAGATGCATGGATAAAAAAATGTGAGCTATACGTGCACACACACACACACACACACACACAGGAATATTACTCAGCCATCAAAAAGAACTAAATCTTGCAATTTCCAGCAACATGGATGGAACCTGAGGGCGTCATGCTAACAAAATAATCCAGAGAAAGACAAAAACCATATGATCTCACTTATAGGTGGAATCTTTAAAAAAGAAAAATTAAAAGCCAAGCTCATAGATACTGAAAACAGACTGGTGGTTGCCAGAGGCTGAGGGGCGGGTGGGTGAAATACATATCTGTTTTAATTTCTGCTGTTTCACTTCTCAATCATCCTTTTGCTTTCAAGCTTTCATAATTTTATTTCCATTTCTTTCTCTCCTATTTGTCCTTGTGGGCAAATGCTTTAAACTTCTTTCCTTCACTTTCATTCAGGTAAGGTTTCAAGAGAGTGAGCAGTTGTTAGTCTTCTATATCTAACCGTAAGTTTTCCTGTTATCTCCAAAAGTTTTCTCAGGAACAAGAGCAGGGTTGTCATGTACAGTTGTTTTGGGTGCACAGTGCACAACTTTAAGGGAAACCATCCCTGTCATAAATCTTGTCCCTTTCTATATTTGTTTTGACAAATTTCTGGCAAATGAGGGTAAAGTGTCTTGCTCTGCAAAAATAAGTGTAATACAGCAATGATTTAATAGGTAGAGGTAAAGTTTCTTCATGAAGGGTTGACGTTTTCCAAATTCATGCAAAGGAGTCATGTGTACTAATGCCTGTTCTGAATAAGGAATTTGAACTGAGACTTCTCATTTCAAAGATATTTCTGAGTCTCCTAGTTTAAGTTGGACAGACTGATTTCCAAAAATGGACTGAGCAGTCTCACAATGCCAGACAAATGGGGAGTTTCAATAGGTGGCCGCTGAGTAGGCTGATCGAGATTTTTTTAAAATGTCTACTCTGAGGGGAATAACCAAACTTTTCTTGACAACACAGTGAAATAAGACCTTACTAATTGGTAATAGTTGCAGACAAAATTGTATTAAAAAATAAAATCCGTGGCAGATTTCTGGTTCAAAGTCATTTGGCCAACAGATCCTGACATGATCTCTCCTTACTTCCTACTCAAATAACCATAAAGACAGCAAAAAACAAACAAAAAGAACATCTATACAAAATGAAAACTGACAGCCCACATACTGCCAGAATCCTGGAAGGAATTCCACCAACGATGAGATACATGAGGGACAAATAGAAACCAAAACCATTGACCTAGGTGTGCTTTTCCAGCCGACATGGCACTGAGCTGTTGCCGCTGAGGTAGGGAAATTTGTCTCAGTGCTCTACCCTGGCTCACAGATCTAAAGTTCATATGAAGCTGAAAACAGTGTGGCCGCCATGCAGTGATCTGAATACTTCTTGGTTCACAGAGCTGATCCCTTCACATACCCCTAACCCCATCAGCAATTTCTCTTCCTCATGCTTTTGGAGACTTTAACTTCTAGGAGGACATGTAGCTAGAAGTATGTATGGAAGATGAGCAACAGAGAAGGAAAAGGACGACTTGGCCGTGGCATGTTGCATTCCAGGAGCTTAGTCCCAGCAGGGACTTAGAAGTGAGAGCTGGTACAAGCTGGGATTAGCTTCTCAGGACATAGAACCAGGCATTGGGTATAAAAGAAAGTCTAAGTTCAGGGCAGTTGTGCTAGGGGGATGTGGGGCCTTCCCTGGGAATTAGGGTAGAAACCATGTACCTCAATTGGCCATCCAGTCGTAAATCATTTCCAGTTGCAAATGAACCACACACAAGGCCAAGGGCAAGTCACTGGCCGTGTCAGCTGGAAAAACTCCATCAATCTCATTTTATTCTCAGATAAGTAGACAGGAAAAACCACAATAGCACGAGGAGCATATGAGAAAAAAAATATTATAGAAGAATAAAATGGAAGCATGAAGAAAGTCTCACAAAACATCTCAGAATGATTTACTGGACATTTGGTAAAGGTGGTATCAAGGTTTCAAGTTTTTATGCACACAGTCACAATAACATAGCAGGAAAGAAAAACAATACTTAACAAAATGGAGAAGACACAGTTTTTGCCACCCAGAGATGCATATCTCTTTGGACCAGAAATCAGAGAGCAGGCAGGAGCTGCTTAAGGCCCATACTAGAACAGATCAAAGAGACTGGGGGTTGATTCCTTTAGGATATTGGAAACACAGAGTGCCCATATGCGTCAACCGCCGGGAACCAGCCCCCTACTTGAAAACTGGCTTGTGGGGAGGAGCACCCCAACTCTCAAAAGACGTGGGAAAAGTTACAACTGCTGTCGAGAGTGTTGGCTTGCATCAGTCTACTTACAAGTGTTGTAAAGAGGGATCCAGACAACTGCATAACCAGGCATGGGGCCAGCAGCCGCCGGCTCTGGGACTGGATCTCCGATGTTCCTCAGTCTGATTATGGAAAGAAATCAAAGCATCAGTCCAAAACCTGGTTCTGGCTATACTGCTAGATACGGAGGGGGGATCCTGTGTGTGTGTGTGTGTGTGTGTGTGTGTGTGTGTGTGAGAGAGAGAGAGAGAGAGAGAGAGAAATCAGATAAAATAAATATTAAGAAATATGAACAATAAAAATGTCAAGAGAATAAGCTCCTGAAGAATGCAAGTAACAGAGCAATGTGACAATGATTTATGATAAAGTTCTTATAAACTATGTCTGAGAAAGTATAGTTCATCATGAGAGGTCTGGATCCACACCCTTCAAAACCTAGCTTCTTAGCTGTATGACCTTGCTGAGCCTTGGTTTCCTGTGTGTATAGGGGATTAAAATAATACCTGTCTCACTGACTTACTGCAAAAATTAAATTCATTCCAACAGTGCCTAGCATATGTCAAACTAAAATGCAATGGTAGCATTCAAATCTTCATTGGAAATGGTAAGAAATCAGAACTGGTGACAGAAAAGGTGACAGAAAAATCGGTAACCCAGAGGATAAGCTTGAGAAGTTCTCGTAATGTTTCTAGGAAAATGAGAAGAGGCAAAAAAGAATTGCAGAAAATAAAACAAATATAGAGGACATGGAAAAACGTCTTGATTCAGGTGTTTAATATAAGCATTCTGACGTTTAAGTAAGTACATAGGTGACTTGAATCGTTATTGATAATCTTCAATTAATAATGTGTCAATCTGGGGGTTCCTGGGTGGCTCAGTGGGTTAAGCATCTGCCTTCCGCTCAGGTCATGACCCAGGGTCCTGGGATCAAGTTCTGCATCGGGCTCCCTGCTCTGTGAGGAGCCTGCTTCTCCCTCTTCCTCCACCTGCCTCTCTCCCTGCTTGTGCTTGCTCTCTCTCTCTCTGTCAAATAAATAAATAAAATTTTAAAAAACAAAAACAAAAAACCAAAACAATGTCTCAGTCTGTAGGGAAAGATAATTTCCTTTCTTTTCAAGGACCTGTGACCACAACTCTTGATCATGTACTGACAGATTGGGCTCTGCAAAGCCATAGGGTTTCAAAACAGCCTTGGGATTGCCTTGGTCAAAGCTAAGAGAACCTAATTATGAGTTTATTTGTAGGCCTCTCAATTCTCCCTTCAACAAAATATGCTTTGCTTTTCATCTTTTTACATATTGTGGTTTCAATCAAGGTTTTTTTTTTTTTTAAGTGTGGCATTGATTCAGTAATAACAATAGGGTGAAAATTGGTGCCCTAAAGGTTAATAATTCCTGAGAGTTGAAATAGGGTGGGTAGACCCAATTCTCAAACAATGAAGCGATACCAGAAATTAGTAATAAAAGTTAAAAACAAAACAAAACCCTCTGGCCATTTGGAACTTAAAATTACTCTTCTAACTCATTGTTGATTCACAGAGGTAGTCAAACTGCACTGCGGGCCTGCTTGAAAATTTAAACATTACAGGGCAATCATAATCTCAGTTATTTCCATTAGAGAATTTGTTTAAAAAACCAGTATTCCCTTCTCTCATTAGAATTCTTTAAAAAATTGACTTAAAGAAAAAGAAAATTTTAGGGATAACGTGAAAACAAGCGAAAGTAAGAAATGAAAAGTATTACCATTGATAAATCTTTTTTTTTTTTTTAAGATTTCATTTATTTATTTGACAGACAGAGATCACAAGTAGGCTGAGCAGCAGGCAGAGAGACAGAGGGAAACAGGCTCCCCGCTGAGCAGAGAGCCCGATGCAAGGCTCGATCCCAGGACCCTTGGATCATGATCCCAGGACCCTTGGATCATGACCTGAGCCAAAGGCAGAGGCTTGAACCCACTGAGCCACCCAGGCGCCCCCGCGCCCATTGATAAATCTAAGAGTTCAAATCTTTGTGAGTAAAAAACAAATACCAACCAATGGGTTGGACAAACTTCTGGCAATTTGTTTTAAAAGGGAAAAAACCCCCACAAATTTAGAAAATTTGTGTAGTAATGAGTGGCAATAAGGTAATAATGAGTATTGATCTATAGTTATGAGGAAGCTTTTAAAATCACAGACCCAAAGAAGATCATAGTTTTATAAGGAAATTTATGTACACTAGGCAGGGAATATATATGATTCCATATATCAGAAAAGGATTTAATATAGGAACAAACATTCTTCAAAAATATACCAGCTCTTTGACCCAGGAATTTGTTTCTAGTAATTGACAAAATTATTATAGAGGTGAACCAAAACTTATTTTAAAGGGAGTTGGTTGTTGTATTATCTATAAGAGCAAAACATTGAAATTTTGTAAAAGTTCAACAGTAAGAGACTATTAAATAAAATATGGTATATTTATCCAGTGCAATACCATATAACCACTAAAAAGTTGTAGAACATTTGATATATTTATTTCACTGCAGAAAGTAGAACAGGCAAGCTCCGAAACATCATTCCAGGCTCCTTGGGGTAGATTAAATGACTTAATTAATCTGTCAAGTCGCTGCTGGAGAAGACATTCAGTATGTTTAGTTTTCCCTCCCACACAGGGTTATTTTGAGAGCTAGTTGTACACAAAGTGGCTAGTCCATGCCTGGCCCATGGTCCTCACCCATCAGACCTTTAGGTCCTGGCCCTCTACCTCTTGTTTGTGTTCAAGAGACCCAAGGTTTCCTCCTAGCACACACCGGCATTTTTGTACCAGGATGCAGTGAGTTGAAATGTGGTTTCTGATGTGGTGAGAAAATGACAACATGATAGCCTGCGTGTTAACCTCTTACCTACTGCTCTCTTTTTTCTTTTCTTTTCTTTTTTTTTTTCAGATTTTATTTATTTGAGAGAGAGAGAGTGTGTGTGCGCACGAGCATAGAGTGGGGGCAGAGGGAGAGGGAGAGAGACTCCCGGCTGAGCAGGGAGCCCCACATGGGGGCTTGATCCCAGGACCCTCAAATCATGACCTGAGCTGAAGGCCAACATTTAACCCACTGAGCCACCCAGGCACCCCTTTGCCTACTGCTCTCTTTAAATATATGTTTAGCGTAGACCATCTTGCTGATATTCAGCAAAGGGCAGCTGTATGAAAACCAGAGATCATTCTAGGCTCTGGCAAATATTTCGTAGTTAGTCTGGCCATGAGCCAAGCCCTCCCCAGCACAGCTCTGTGCGTAGCTCTGCTCTAGATCTACAGCATGTTTTCAGAAAGAAGGAAGCTGGGATGTCTTGCTGAGCTGTCGGTGTCCCTTCCAAGACAAAACTTTCTTTATGATTGTATTCATTAAACTAGGTGTAGTTTACAAGAGCTTTTATAAAACTCTCCAGGTATAGAGTCTGCCACCATTGGAATTGGTTTTAACTTTTATAACATGTTATGTGGAGTTGTGATTGGACTTAGTCTTGCTGGAAGCACTAGTGTTACTGGGATAGTCAAGGTATGAGCTTGATTCCAACACCTTCTTTTGCCTCGGCATGGTCAAGGTAATGGATTCCCATTATGTATGTTAGTAGAGGTTCCAATGGGAAGCTCTGGCAAGTCTTTGCAGGGTACCTGAGCATTAATGACTGTTATTTATCCCTGCACCAGCCCTGCATAAAATACCATCTTTGCAAAGTGTGATGCAATAACCTGCCTAGGTTTCTATCCCACAACAATGGTGAGTTTTAAAGCTATCCTTGCAAGAACCTGTGGGAACAAGCCCTTCAGATGCATGATTCATTACATGGCCTACTGACTAGGATTGCTTTTGCTTCCCATCCTTCAGCATTTATGATAATCCCATATTCTGGATCTATTTCAAGCTTTCAACCATCCTCCTATTTAGTGTCTATAGAGTATATCTTTATTCCTAATTCAGCCACCGTCATCACATCCCAACCTTGGCCCTTGCTAGTGGAGGGCCTTTGGAGTCATTTGTTTTCTTGGTAGCGCCCAGAGAAGCTTAAAGCTTATTTCCTTTCTTGGAATTGGGAAATCATATGGCATCGACCCACCAAATGAGAAGAGTCCCAGGCATCCGATTTATGAATGTACAATCAGGTCAGGCTCCAGGGCCTGGGGGCAAATATGAGCTCTTCATAGAACGAGGACTTCTGTGGTGTAAGAAGCCGAGTTCTAAAGATGCTTGAAAGATTTCCTGGTCACCTAAATGATCTTACAAAACAACACTTGAATGATTTAAGTGTAAATAGATTGGACACATCTGGGTTGAATTTCCCTTCAAATACACATGACTTGTTAAAATCCAGGGGAAAGAGCTTAGGGCAAAACGTGTTTTTGGTTTCTCAAAACCCAAACATTGGAAAATAACAATTGGAACATTTGTTTGGCCCCCAAATACCACTGGGTCAGCTTATTCCTCACTGTCAATTTACAACCTGTTCCAGGAAAGCAGAACATGGCTCATCTATTCTTGTCTTCTGTGATAAAAGGCTCTGGAAATAAGAGGACCTCTTGGGGGAAAAAAAAAAAAATCTTTGAGAAAAACTTATCAAGCTTCCCAAATGGTTTTTCAGCTAACAGGGGATCCTGCGCTCTGTCCAAGGCAGCTCTGGTATCTCTCTTCTAACGCTCAGGACCCACTTCTGGTTCCCACTCCTGGGTCTTTGCATTTGCTTACTTGTTATTATTGGGGAGTATTTGCAGCTCCTTGTGGAAAAACTCTCAATAGCAATCACAAATTGGGTAGAAATATGCACAGCTTTTCAAAGACTCGACAAGTTCTGAAAATAAAAGCACTTTGAAATGCAATATAAAAATGTTTGCATCTCTTTAATTCCAGGAGCCCAGCTCACCCAATGTCCCTGCACCTCCTCCTGAGCTCTCTCCTTCCAAGAGGTCAAGTGCGGTGGGTCACCTTGTCTTCTTAAGGTGACATGTTTAAGAGGGGCTGGTGATTGCATAGCCAGTGAGGACAGTGGGTGTTTATGACTTGCCTGCCAAGCAGAGAGATGATTCTCTTCTGTGTGTCATGTGTAGTGCATGTGAGTGTGTATTTGGGGGGGTGCTGGCAGGCAGACCATAATACCCAAATCACCAAACAAGAGTTCTGAGTAGGGAAAATGTGACTAAGTAGTAAATTGAGTCAATTTGTTGTCGACAGACCTTGTTTTCAGCCCATTGTAACCTTTTTGATTTGGCACGGGGTGTGCTCAGCTGATGGTTAGAAATATTTACATCTCCTTTTTTCTTTTTACAAAGACAAGGGTGTTTGGGTTCTACAGTGCAGATGCAAGCTACATATAAAAAGGTGTACCTTGGTATTGGTATTGGAAATTCTACAAAATTGGTATTTATGCAGTTCTCTCTGCTAATATGTTGATAGAGTCAGCACAGCTGCACATAAATTAAATCAGTTGATAATCCACATTATGTATTAGTCAATAATATGACACCCCATGGCACCGAGTCATTTTATCGGAAGTGCTCACCGGGAAGGTCATAATGATGGTGGTAACTCTGAACGCTGATCAAGTGCCCAAGTTTACTGTTATCAGTCATCACCCAGACTCTTCCAGTTATATACCCTTAACGCAATTCTCTGAATGAGAAACCTGAGACTCAGAGTCTATAAATGACTTGACGGAGGTCATACACTTGTAAGTGACAGAGATAATACTGGAAACCATAATTGGGTGATCACAAATCCATTCTGTTCCCTTTCCAAGCCTCTTATTAATCCTATGGTTAAAAGTGGTCAGGAGGAATGGCACAACTACGAGACTGGGAATAAAATAACAGCTAATGGTTATTGAAATACGATGCTGTGAGAAGCAGCATTGAGGTTCTGTGTGATGCCGACTTCATCACAACCACGTTGACTGTATGCTCATTATGTGACAGATTATGTGTTAACCTTCAAGGCACTGAATCTCTTAATGCTATCACATTCATTAACTGCTTTGATTCTCATGTGCCAGAAACATCATCCTTATGGGTTAGAAAATGAAACTAACTAGGTTAACTTCCTCAAGGCTACCCAGCTAGTAAGTGGCAGAGGGAAGACGAAAAGCGGGGAGTGTGATCTGGAGCCTCAGACTTATAATCTCTGTGATAGAGTCTTTCTTAGACAAGGTTCTTCCAAAGGCTAGGGATTTGGTTATATCGAACTTTCAGGAAGAGAAAGAGGCAATATTGGCAAGACAAGCCTTCCTCTGGATTAAGAGTGATAGGTCCGAGGTTGTGTAGACGTGCATGAGGCACTTTAGATGTTCTGAAGGGCTGTAGGAGGACAAGGCTCTGATCAGAGGGAGATAGGGAGGTTGGAACAGGGAGCTCACAAATCATGGAAGGAAAATGAAACAATCCTCACAAGACAGGCCAAAAAAGAACCACCAGGAAACCAGAGGAGATGCAATGGACTCAGCTTTGCCTCAGCCAACGGAGTTGGTGGGGAGACAATCATTCTCACAAGGTCAGGGCTGAGGGCTGCTTTTCCAATCTCGGACTTGTCTGTGCTGAGCCACCCACCACCAGCGCCCCTCTCCACAGGCAAGAGGTTTTGAAGCAGATGCCAGGGATGGGAAGGGAAGAGCTTGTGACTCTGGAGCAGGGAGGGGTGGCTGGCCTGCTGGGAGGTGGGACTTGTGGGTTTGTCTCATCCTCTTCCCGCTGGGCTCAACCAAGGCGGTCACCTGCTGGACAAGGCTGGGCATGTTGCCTACACCCAGGGACAAGAGAAAGTCCTTCCAGCAGAAAAGTTCCCAGAGACTTACTACTTCAATGTTGCTATTTCTTCAAATTTCTAATAGAAATCTCAGTCTGTAGAGTGACTGGGATGGCTCTATTTTTTTCCTGAGTGATACTAATTAAGTCTGGAATTGAATCTGTGTCCCTATCCTAGGAAAGTAAGTAGATATTCCACTCCACTCACCTTAGGTTTGGTGAATATATAGCACTCCAGTCCTGACTTTAGGGGCATAGGACACTAGCCTGACTCTCTCCATCTCTGTCTCTGTGTACACACACACACACACACACACACACATAAATGATGCCAAAAATTATCATTTGTTCACCTGCTTCCAGGAGCTATGAATTATGCAAGGAAGTTTCTACACTCCAGTTTCTGCTGTTTCCTTAAGGGACGCTCCCACCACAAGCCACTGATGACCCACCTGCACAGACTGTCTAAACAATAGGAAATGTCTGACCATGTAACTGGAAATACACAAAGGGGGACTTTAGAGTCCGTTTCACCCAGTGGCTCCATCAGCCCGCGGTTCCCCAGCCTCTGTGTTCTCTGTGGGCTGGCTTCATTCCCACAGCTGGGGACGGCAGCAGAAGTCGCTACAGTAGTTTCTGACTTCACACCCACCTGCTGCCATGTCCACAGGGAGCGCAAACAAGGATCTCTTCCAGTGGCTCAGTCTTAAGAGAGAGCAACCTTTTGGGGAGATCTTATCACACTTCCTTTAGCATCCAATTGGGCCAACGTCCCTTGGTCCAGGGAACTCCGTGCATCGATTGGCTTAGTCCTGTCGTCTCAGCCAACCCCGCGGAATGGGGATGCAAGGCCAAGACCAAGCAGGTCTGCTCCTGGCCCTGCGGCGCATGAGCTCTGAGAAGAGAGGTGGGTACCAGCCGGAAGCTGGGGTTCCCTTGACGGAAGAAAGGGGCAAAATGGATTTGGGGCAGTTTATGCCCTGAGGGGCACGGTGGGGTGGAGGTGGGGGGTGAAAATGAGGAAGAGCGAACAGTTTAGCAGCTTCCGAGACAGCTGAGTTCCGCGGGCGGCCCCAGGGAGGGGTGAGCTCCACACCGCGGTATTTTTGAAGGGACGTCCACCGAGCACAGCTGCCTTGCTCCGAGGAGCAGCTTCCGGGGCTGGATCCTGTTTCAGGCCATGGCAGCAAAGAACTGTGTAGAGACGCGACCCTTGCCCTGCTCCTATAAAGGCCCCTTCTTGGGATTTCAGTTCCTCCAGCGGTTTTCGCCCAGCCCCGTGCATTCTGACAGCAGACACTAGAGGGCTCCCGGGGACGCCTTTCAGAGCTGCCCTCTAGGGGTGGAGCCGAGAAAGGGGGTGCTACGCCGTCCTGCAGCTGGGGGGGGGGGGGGGGGGAGGGGAGGGCAAGCGGGCACAAGGGGGAGGAGCAGCAGCCACAGGGACGAAAAAGCTGGTGGAGCGCCTAGAGGCCACCTATTAGTCACCAGGAGAATGACGGCCGGAGCAGCTCCGTCTGCTGCTGCCACGAGCCAGGTGTGGTCATTGAGCCCTTGAAATGTGGCTCGTCCAAATGCAGAGGTGCCCACGCTGCTAGATACACACTGGAGCTCGAAGGCTTCGTAGCAAAGAAAAGAGGATCAGATGTTTCCAGAGTTTTATGCCGATTATATGTCAAAACTATAATATTTTGAACCTTTTGGGTTAAATAAAATATATTATTAAAATTAGTGTCACTTATTCAGTACCATTTATTTCAAAGAAATTCAAAATTGCATGTTTGTGGCTCACATTATATTTCTGTTGGACAGTGTTGTGCTATGGCCTTTGCTGAAGAGAAAGAGTAATTTGATGGGGTGGAAGACTGCAGGGGGGTGGCCAGACACACTGGGGGGAGAGGGGTGGAGCATGAGCCTATTCCTGAGACCCTTCCCACATGTTCCTGGCTGGGAGTGGGAGGGTGCGACGGCAGGCGCTCCCGTTGAGTTTGATGACATCCACAATGACTGTCCCTTAATGAGAGATCCAACCTCTATCAGGAGCCACCTTCATTCCTGTGGGCACTGCTGAAAAGCCGCCAAATCCCCTGGATGCTCGTGTCACCACCAGTTCCTGATGAACCTGTCCAAAATTGCACCATTAAAAAATTCTGTGTGTCAGGTTAAACTCAACACCCAGTATAGGAAAGGCATTCATTCCCCGGTTGCCCCAGAGTTTCTGTGTGAATCAGAACAGGTGACTAATGTCAAACAGACATTACAGGAGAAAAAAAGAATCTTACACATGCATTGATCATTGTCCACCACTCCCCACCCCGCCAGGATAGAAGTGATCGAGCACTTAGCATTTCGAGACTGGGAAGACGCACTTTCCTGAAATGTTGCTGCTTGGGTGATCTGTGTCTTCAGAGGCAGCCACATCTGACCTTTCTGTTAGCATCACCTATCACTGCCTGGCATGTGTCCGATGGATAAGTATGTTATGCGTCACCTCCTTTTTCTGAACAACACGATGGAAATCTTCCAGCTCCTTCCTCTTGCGGAAGGCAGAAGTTCATTATTTTTCAATACTTTTTATGTAACTTGCTGAAGACAGATGAATAATAGAAGCTGTTAAAACAGAGGTTTCCTAAAAGGTTTGGCCAAGGCCAGGGTGAAGAATCAGAGCAAAGAAAAATGGAAGCGATGATGTGAAGTCATGAATAACATGGTGACTTTTAATTCTAATTCCTGCGGCATCAGTGTGGGCATCCCTTAGATTCTCAAAGGGGCAGGAGCTGCTAGTGTCAGTACCCAAGGTTCTGCTTCCAGAATACATCTCTGGTCTTCCTGGGATGTTTGATTATGCCTCTTTACGATCTCAGCTCCCGGCCTCCATGACAGAGCGTCCGCAGCTGACCCCAAAGGTAATGCCAAAGCCATCCCAAAGGGCACTTCTTCCCTCTACCTCTCCTCTCTAACCTTCCCAAAGTAAAGAAACCAAGCTTTTTCCATTGGCCAATCAAAACTGGGAAATCCTTTTATTCTATGGTTAGCAATGGTAATAAAAAGGTATGTCACATTAAGAAAGGGTAGGGTTGGCGTTTAACGATGAATTGGGTTTCCTGTTAGAACAGACACAACAGAACCGTGTGCATCTGTCAGCAGCAGTTTCGAGGGATGATTTTAAAACTCTCCATACCTCAAACATACTCAGTTCCCCAGTGCTACAACTCTAAAGGGGGCATCCCTCATTGATCAGACAGAGGGCCATTAACTCTGGTCACTAGCATTGCATTCCTTTTTGCCTGAACTCGATCTCATCCCTTTCAAAACAAAAGCAAAGCTCATTTTGTCTTCTGTTGGAGGTTTTTCAGACATTTTTTCAGACCTACTGAAGTGATAGCTCACCTACTTTTGTACCCACCTTTCAAACCCACTTCAACTCCCCAAAACGAATAGTGCAAGCTTGTTGACAAACACAAAGGGTTAAGGGGGGTTAATACAAAGAGGGTAAGATGCCTGGCATGTAAGATATGCTTCTTGATCTTGTTTAGATCCTGAGTATTTCTCTCATCAATCAGTTCTAGTTTCTAGTCTGTCCAAGACCCTGCGGTAGAAACTGCGAAAGATACAAGGGTCCATGAAGAAGAATCGCTGCCTCAAGATGCAGTTAATGCAGAAAAAGGAACTAAACAATTACACAACGAACTATGGGAACGACCCAAGATGCGGGTGCCCAGGGTGGACACAAATCAACGGAACTTTAGAATCCCACTGCACAATTTCAATTTTTAATGTCGAACCCATATCTATTGCTAATTAAAACTCTTTTAAAGGTGAGAAATGCTGTAATCATTTGCAATAAAGTTGGGACAAGCGCACTGCATGTGCTGCCATGAGCTGTCTCTGTTTCGTTTTGTCGCCAGTATTTTGTGCCTGCGGGGCGGGGCGTACCTGGAAGCTACAGGTGTTGCAGAGGGCCAGCTGTGAAGCCCAGGTGGGTGGCAGGGGAGGGGCAGGAAGGAGAGGTCGAGAGGGCTGAGGTGGGAGCCAGAGGGAGTCTGGGGCAGGGAGGGGAATGGTGGGAAAGCGGAGTGGGTAAGACGGAAGCCTCGGGCTTTGTCAGAGGCAGAGGCAGGGCCAGGAAGAAGGAGACAGAAAGCTACAGTGTGAAGGGTGGTGCTCCCAGAGCTGTGGTGTGAGGCCAACTATGTAACAGGAACACCGTGCAGCTTTTGGTTGAACTGCTTCACACTGCTCTCCTATCAGCCCAGTGCGCAAGAGAAAGCATACGATTCCCTATCCTGTTTATCAGCACAGTTTAGAGTCTTACGGTGCCTGAAACTTTTAACAACTCAACACATCTCCCCTCTCCTAAAGGCTGTCAAATGTGTGGTTCTATCTCCTGAGAGACATTCGATAGCTTTGTGTTAGATTTTAGTTTTACATTTAGGCCAAGAATTCCTTGGTTTTCAAATAATTTTATTTGTTATCATGAGCCAAGTCATTTATTCTGGAATCCTGGGATCTTTCAAATAAAAAACCAGAGAACTGATACACAGTTAACAGGAATGGCTGCTTTGGTTCTTGCTATTGTTAAGGTGAATATTATCACCTTACTATCCGTATATTACTATCCGTAGCAATAGAGGTGCCCTGAAAATCAATGAAGAGATGAGGTTTTTCACTCTGCGGGTCCTTCTGGAGCAGCAGAAAGATAGTATCATGTTTTTAAAAGGAAGAACTAGGATCTTTGAAATACAGGGTCATCCCGCTGCCTCAAAATATAAAGTAGTGCTCTTGGCCATGATAGTAATTTCATACGATGAATAAACACTAAAAACCACTAATACATCTGAAAATATAATTTACCGAATTTTACTCACTGGTAATTATAGACTACATTGAGTTACTATGACAAATGTTAATGGAATATGGGAGGCTAAATGCTGTTTTCCCATTGGCTGGTGAATGGTCTTTAACTGCTAGGGAAGACCAGCACAGTAAACAGGAAGTCATCTCCATGGCAACGGGCCATTCAACTTAACTTTTTAACACATGAAGAGGTAATTACCTTATTTTTTATTTCCATTTTTATAATTTTCACAGTTTATAATAGCAGTGAGGACCTTTGGGTCAGGCATTTCCTGGCTGTTAATAACAGGCTGATTTAAGGCACCAATGCTTAAACGTTGTGCCAATTTTTTTTTTTAATGAAAAGAGAGCTGTAATTTTTTTTTCCTTCCTGAAGTCTGTAGCATAAATAAATGACAGAATTTTATGTTCACACACATGGTGTTTTGATTTCCTGCTGACGATAACATCAGGGAGTGGACTGATCATGGTGGGGGGTGGGTAGGGAGGTGGGTGGTGTGGGGGTGGGGTTTGGGATGGAACAGACACAGGAGGATTCCTCTGGATGGCAGGTTGGAAGATGAAACCAGGGAAAGCCAAGACTGAGGGCCACGCAGGGCAGAACTCAGAATATGAAGACACATAGCCTTAGAGACCAGGGAATGTTCTGTTGAAGGCAATCGTCAGTCAATGGTTCCTTCTGAACTCACCGTAGGAGCCCAAGTCCAAGGCAGCTTTCCCATCCAGGAAAATCTGTCTTCTCTACTAGGAGGTAACCTTAGTGATCTCTGTATTTAAAAATCTCAGGGCTGCCTGCAGTCACAGGTTGTCTTGGGAACAAGAGAGGAAGATTGGGCAGCCATTACCTAAAGTACAAGAACAGCCCACTAGGTAGCTAGAACACAGTAGCCACCCTCTGTGGGAGAGGCAAGGGCCAGACAGAGGGGCACATCCCTCCTCAGCAGCCGGCAGGCAATGGTAAGGCAGCTCTAAAGTCTCCCACAGCTTCAGTCTTGAAGGCAAGAAGGAAAAGACACAAGAGCCGGGGCGGGGTGGGGAGGTAGTGGGGGGGGGGTGCAATCATCTTCAGCTTTTCCTGCACAGAGCACAATGTTGTTAACCACTGATGTGTGCAGGTCAAATGTGAAACACGGGAGACAGGAGAAAAGTCTCAGACAGCCTCACCTTCTGCAGCCAGAGCCCTGGAAAGCCACCCCACTGCCAGAAGGCGCCAGAGAGGGGAAGGGAAGAGAGATGCTCTGGAGGATGGGGCAGTGGGAGGGGGGACGCTACCTACCCAGTCTCCTCCCAGTCCAGAACTTAGACATGAAAAGGCTCTCAAAACAGGGAGATGTTCTCTGCAGGAAGAAAGGAAAGACTGATGCTAGAGAAGAGGAAAGAATTCTGCCAAAAATGGAGATACACAGCCCAAACCCAGAAACCCAAGACTCCCAGAGACGACCCGCAGAGGCTGTGCTGCCTTGACAGATGCCGATGGTCTGGTGACTGCACAGTCTGAGGTATGATTACTTTCTAGTTTTATTAAAAACAAACAACAACCAAAAGGAAAAAACCCCAAAACTGCAGACATTCATTTTATGTTTTTCCTCACATTCTCTGAGTAGCACACAGAAGGCACCACTGCTGAGGGCTAGAGGCCGCTGACAGAACATCTCGGGAGCTCCTTGATAGGGCAGGGGACCGGCCTTGTGCCCGGTGTCTGACAGGGCTCTACCTGGACTCCTTTTGCAGGGATTTTGTGATCACACTCATCAGCCATGCTGGCAAAAAGGCCTAGGGTAAGGGGCCATGAACGTTAGATCTTTTCCTCTCCAGGGTCTCATCACAGAGTGTGTTATCTTAAAGTCTGAGGTCCCGGGACCCGCTCCTTGGCCCAGAATCCAGAATCAGGCCATCTGCATTTTCCAGCCTCGTCATTAAGATGGTTTTGCCCACAGAAGCCAGAATTCCTCTTCTCCGATTAGGGTTTCTCAGATCTGTTCTTTTTCTCCGATTCCTTCCAAAGTCACGGTCGGCTTGTGAAAAGATCTTCAACAATGTTCTAAATGGAGGGGTGCCCACTGTCCCTCTAAACTCTCCTTCTCCGAAATACCAGTGAGGACATTGTCGGACCTTCTCACGACTTCCTCGCTTTAGCAGCGTCAGAGGAGTGCTGTACGGTGATGTGTTTATGTGTTGTCACCTACATCCTGCCTAAATGACCGTAAATAGCCATAAAAATTTTATTAAGTACGGATACAATTGAGGGGAAATGGCAGTGCCCATCGGGTCTCCTGTGTGCCAACACTAGCGCCGTGCTAGTAAAACGGGTATTTCCTTCAGCCCACACAAACCTGGCTGCAGCAAAGAAAGCCTTGTGCTTTGCTCCCCAGATGACTTGCAAAATAGCCTTTCCAGGGGAGCCCTTTTTCTGATTCGGCTGAAGGAGGAATCCTGACCGCATCTCACAAACCTTCACATTCTCAAGGGTGTGGTCCAGGGATGCGGCGACCCCATGGGGTGTGGGGTCACAGCCATACCCCTCTGGACTCTAATGTTATTAGGGGATGCTTCCCTCCCATCTGCACTGCTTGGGAGGATCAATCTCTTTGCTGCAAGCCTCCTGGCCCTGGGGGAGGGGGGCTTTGTTGATTGTCAACAGGGTGGATTTTCTTTGACTAGATTGAAAGCTCCCTGGGACAGATGCCACACCTGCTTAGTTTTCTGATGTCATCTCCATGTCAGCACTTGGTAGGTGCTCGGTATTTTTGAAGGACGTGAATCCACATCAGGGGCAGCCGACACTGGTTGAGGAACCCTCCTGGGACAGCTTCTAGATCGTGCTCCTCCAGCCAGCTCACATGGTCTTTCTCAGAGGTTTCCTTCTCCAACACCGAACGGGATGATCATAAAAGCTTTCTCTCTGTAGATAGTTAGATGGATAGGAAATAGGTAGGTAGAGAAAGAGAGAGAGAGAGAGACAGAGATAAAGATAGATATGTCCTCCTCCCTCGAGCCGTCTTCTGTGACAGATTTTCACTAAAACTTTTGTAAAGCCACTGTTAGCAGTTCAGAATCCCTCCTTTAAGTACTGGGTGAATTTGCCTTCTTTTCATTTCTTAACGAAGATATTCCAATATGCCTTTGCCTTTGTCACACGTGTCACATGCTTTGCCATGAAACGCCACTGAGACTGGAGAAGCAGTGAGACAGATTAGACTTCACAGCCCTACTTAGGAAACTATCACTCCAGGAACAGACTCCCTTGTCCCTTCCTCTTGTGTCCCATATGCCTTCAACAGCCCTAGGACATCACTAGAGTAAGTGACAAGCTCAAAATTGTTTCTGTGGTTTGAGGCCAATGGGTATGGACAGATTTGCTTCCTGCAAAGCCTGGAGCCTCATTTTCCATTCTCTGACACCAGATCCTCTCGGTTTCCCAAGAAGTAAACACCAAATGCTGCCCGAAATAGTCTGATGCAGACAGGGAGTCTTAGTGCGGGAGGTCGGATCTAGATTGAATATTGGAGGAGGGGTGGACCCTTGACGGGGTGTGACCAGCATGGACATCACAGCGGGCACTATCAACAGGGGGTAGCGGAATGAGCACGTAGCTGTGATGACAGCATAGTAGGACTAATAACCGGTGTCTATTCCAGAAGATACTAAAAAACATGACAAAGTAGTCAGAATCCCAAAGCCCAGTGTGAGAACTGGGTCAGAAAGCAGAGAACGTCATCAGGTTTCAAAAAGAAGTCAGGTCTACCAGGGGAGATCCTGAGGGATTTTCCTGAGTAGTTTGCTTGTTGACTCAGTTGCTTTAATTGGCTTGGCTCCATGGGGCTACTCCCCTTTCAGAGCAGCTTGAAAGCTCTGCTGAATCTTCTGGGAGATACAATACAGCAAAAACATCATGGTGACCCTAAGTGGCATGTGTCTTTAGAAGGGAAGTGGAGGAAATTAACCTGTCACCGGAAAAGTTTCACACGAAGACGTATGGTAGGGTGTGGCCCGGAGGGCCTGGGGAATCATGAGAAGATCTGGAACTAGACAATGGGAACCACTGGGGAACCATTGCAGACTCTGCCATTCTTGCAACACATAGGTATTCAATCTCTACATGAGTCAAGTACTGAACAGGGGAAGGTTCTGCAGGAGTGATTAAGGAAGCGGAATGGAGGGGTAGTCTGCAAGAAGGGGTAGGTGCGAGGTTGGGGGGCAAGTCAATTTGGAGGGATATAAAGCCTAAATCCCCCTTACGCTCACTTAAACCAAAACAGTTAAGCCACAGCAAAGATCAGAGTGCTCACATTTCCTTCATTTCCCTACTTTGTTTAACAAATATCCTTCTTGGGATGGGGTGAAGCGAGAGTTCCTAGGGTTTTCATCACACCTAAAGCACATCAACTTCATCCATTCATTCTTTTTTCTCCTTTGGTCAATATTTATTGACTCCTCACTGCTCTCTAGGTACTGTGTCAACTACTAAGAATATACTGATACTCAAGGCCGACACAGTCCTTGCCACCGGGGAGCTCATAGTCAAGAAGAGGTGTGGGCAAACGTTCTTGCAAAGGGACAGGTGCTAAATATTTTGTGACCCCTTTTACTACTACTTGACTCTGCCCCTGTATCGTGCAAGAGGTCACCCACAGTGCATAGATGTAGATGAATGAGTGTGGCTATGTTTTTTTTTTTTAATTTTATTTATCTATTTGACAGAGAGAGAGATCACAAGTAGGCAGAGAGACAGGCAGAGAGAGAGGAAGGGAAGCAGGCTCCCCACTGAGCAGAGAGCCCGATGCCGGGCTTGATTCCAGGACCCTGAGATCATGACCTGAGCTGAAGGCAGAGGCTTAACCCACTGAGCCACCCAGGCGCACTGAGTGTGGCTATGTTTCAATGAAGCTTTATTTACAAAGACAGGTGAGGCCCAAATTTGGGCTGTGGGTCATAGCTTGCTGAGCCCTGGTCTAGAAGGGAAGTCCCTAAAGCATGCAATTGTAACGAGCATGCTAACTGTTGTTGGAAGGGAAAGGGTGACGAAAGAACAGAGAGTAACAGATCCGAAATGGTCAAGTGGTCTAGAATTGAGTATGTGGTGCTTACGTGGAAATCCAAAGGTTCAATTAACGAATTAGCCCTGTTGGACAGGTACTGAGAAGCTGGAGGAGCAGAGGATATTCCAAGAGAGGGACAAATGCAGGCAAATGCTTAGGCATGAGTGAGACATGGGAGAGAGGCAGTGTGGCTGGAGGGAAGAATGAAAGATGGACAGTGGTCAGAGATCCCATCACGGCCGTGGGCAAGGGCCCAGTGAAACACGCCGGAAGTTTGGACTTTGCATCATCTAAAACAATGGGGAGCTCCTACCAGGTTTTTAACATAGGAGTGGCATGACCAAATCTGTGTGTTTGAAAGCTCCCTCCACCGTGGGGTGGAGTCCAGGCAGAAGTTATCGGACTGGGTGCCTACGAGAGCCGATGCCAGAGCACACCAGAGATAACGGCAGTCCGAGGAGGGAGGCAGTGGAGAAGACGGGGTGAGCGGACGGACTTTACAGCTAGTGAGGAGGCGGTCCTGGAGTAAGTAACAAACTCAGAAACTGCTTCTGTGGTTGAGGAGATGGCTCTGTCTAGCTTACAGTCTTGTTTTACTGCTTTCTGCTTTCTGGGAAGAGAGGCAAGACTTTGATGAGAGAAGGGATACAATTAAGGAGGTTAGGAAGTAACTGGGAGGGCACGCAGGGAACAAGGCTAAAAACGCATCTCCTTCCTTTCTGTACATGAGAATGTGCACCAGAATAGACTTCTGGAGGGTTCTGTGAGCTGCGGGACATGGAGGCTCTCGTTCACACCTAGTTAAACCTGTGCTGGCGTTGGTGACTGAATTCCCTGTACCTAGTACTTCTGAACATTCGGATGTCCTTCCTTTGAATGTGACAGAAAGGCGTGTACCCATTGGTTGCTCGCAAATATTAACTGACCTCCTTTGGCATCTCGGAACGACTAACAGACACTAGCATCTTCTCTCTAAGCACTTTTAAGGATGGCTTCGGAGAGAGAAGGAGAATCAGCTGTCGTTTCAAAGTATTTTACAGATCTTTGAAAGGGACAGCTGATTTCAAAAAGGCTGGAAGTCTTAGCGCCAGGAAAAGCTAGTTGCTGAACCATTACTTCCACTAAACATTAGGGTGGGTTTTATCTTAGTCATCAGTCAGGCACAATTCACGGGCGGGGAAAAAAACAAAGGACAAGAAAGAAACCACAACAAATCTCTTCACCTATGACAAAAAATTACTTGATGCTCACTTCATTGGGAGGATAACATAGGTACTGTTGGTGATAGAGAGGACGTGTATTTAAAGCAGGTCACAAAAGGCTCATGTTGAAAATCTCTCTCGTTCCAAATATCCAGTGCAGATATGGAGACAAGAGTAAAATAAAAGCCAATGAGCGTCTCCCTCCACAGAGAAGAACCAGTCTGAAGGCTGAGAGCTAAGATGAGTCAGGCCACTCCGCCTCTTCGTACAGCAGCTCCTCTTGGGCAACCACCAGCCCCACACCTCTAAGCGGACTGGAAAGAGTCAGCAATGTCCATGGAATCTTGGGCTCATGGGGGATCTCGAGGCCCAGGGTTCTGACCACTGCCCGACCCGATGTCAGTGTCTACACAGGCCAAGAGAAGTGAAGAGGACAGAACCTGACCGCTTCATGGTGGTGCCTTCCCAACCTGTTATCAAGGAACGAGTCCGCTCTTACCCCACCTCACCCTCGTTACACGTGCTCACTGAGTTGGCTGATTTTATTGTTTAAGCACTCAGCATAAATAACTGCCTAATTGCCAACTTTTTCCTCCTAAAACAACTCAAGTGATGCTGTTTTATGCAGCTGGGTGTGAACAACATGGGGAATGCTGAGCCTTCATAAAAGTCTGGAGTTGTGGACTGCCTCATTTAACCCGACACAGTGGTGCACCACTTGGAGGCAGAAACCATTGTCTGCCCTTCTTTGCGTTCGCCATGCCACGAATATAGAGGCTCAGTAAACATGTGTTGAGAAATGCACAGTTTGCTCTATGGTCTTCCCCCGGCCCCCGTGGTCCTCCAAAGAGGCTCAGACACAAACCCACTCCTTAGCGTTACTTTCGGTTTTGGTTAAGTACGATGTGGGACAGTGAAACTGCTTCGAAAAATGGAAGTTTTTCTGACCCAACCTTACTACCGATTTCAGGCAGATTCCTTGCAATGACTTGCAGCTGTGACTGTCATTCCGCCACAGGGAAAGTGTCAGCAAGACCAAGAATAGTAGCAGTCTGTCATCTCCCTGCTTTTGACGTTCTCATCTAAAATGTTAATTAAGAAGTTGCTATGCACAGAATGAAAATAAAAGTCAAGAAAAGAGGCAAAGGCAAAAAGTGCAATTGTGGTAGCATGAAAATACGGGATTTGTTTCCCCGCCTCGCACCTGAGCCTCGTGCCGCTCGCTCTGGCTTAGAAACACGTTGTAACCAGCAAACAGACAGAGCATGGTGCCCACACAATGAGAGGAAAACTCAGGAGTGCATGATTTCTGGTTCTGTTTAAAACCTAGTAACAAAGCTACTTAAGAGATTCTGTTTTGATTAATCCATTAGGAGCTCAAATGGTGCTGCTGTTTCACACATTTCTCTGAGATCCCTCTGTCTGGCATTTCATAGAGAAGAGCCCAGCTCGGCACTGCTTTCGTAAGTCAGTACTGCAGGTGAATCCGTGAGATCTTAATTTCCTTTAATTAACTTTTGGATGAAAATGTTATCAGAGGACTGTAGCTGTGACTGGGTACGTGGGGACACATGTCCATGCTTTAGGATCATGTCAGAATTTGAAATCTGAAAATGATTATTTCTAAGTCTCGTTGGATGAAAATTTGTGTTTACTGAAGGGTTGACCTGGTGGTTATCCTTTATGTTTTAGCCTAATTCTTTCCAGAATAATAAAGCTCCCAGAGGGGGTTGGAAATGTATTTACTTACTTATTTGTTAAACAAACAATGGTCTCACTCATAGGGTCAGAACTCTCTCTGCCTGGGAAGGAGATGCCACGTGAAATCGCACAGCCTTGGATTGGAATTGAAGTTTTTGGCCTTTAACCTTCAGAGAAAGGGTGAGATTTCAATTATCTTAAGAATGTGTCAGATAAGGGAGGTGAGCTCAACAAGATACATAGACGTAGAGAGAAAAGAAACTATACTGGATGGGAGAAATCCATGTCTCATTAGTATTTGCTGATCAACTACTCTCCATAAGTGCTGGCAAGAATGAACAAGGAAAGGTTAAAAATTTTTCTATTTATTCTCTAGCTGAACATCCAATCCAGGTTGAAAATATCAGAATAAGGGAGTAAACCGGCAGCAAACAAGTCAAGAGGATCCTGGATTACGTCTAACACATTACAAGCTTGGTGGGAACTAAAACGAGACAGGAGGCCCTGAGGGCTTGGATAGACAGGGTTAGGTTCGTGGGGGAATAGAATCAGAAGGGGACACGTTGACGGATTATAGGAAGAGACGTTGATGGCATTTGTTAGTTCCTTTTGCAAGGAATCAGCCTTCAGAAAAGAGCAGTGAGGAACAATGTGTCATTGGAATGTTAAAGGGACTGGTCTGATTGATGTGGGGGGGGGGGTTTACTGAGAAGTCAAAGATAAATTAACAAACAAACAAACAAATAAATAAAATTAAGCCAGAAGAAAGGGAGGAGCCATTTAGCAGAAAGCCTTGGCAGGCATTCTGATACACCGGTTCCATATACAGAATAAGGGAATGACATTTAGGGAAGATCCCTCCGGGGGGGTCCCCGGCATGGATGGATAGATACTCTCAGGCTTTCAGGTCAGGAGAGGATGTCTTTGGAGCAGCTGCCAGCGGAGAAACCAGGAGCAAAGGGGTGCCCTGGCCAGGACTAGAGCAGAAGAGAGCTGTACATTTGGTGGAATAATTCGTTAACTTCACTCAAGTTAGATGGGGAGTGCATACAGTTTCTTGGCAAATTGAATCTGGGAAAGCAACCATGAACCATTTCGTAAGTGTCCATATCTTCTGTTTCAAAACTGCCACTGAGTGTTGACCATGCTCTCCTCTGCTGCATCTCTAAGAACTTACATCCCCTTCAGAATGAATTTCTCATCGGCAGCCTGGGCACGCCCCTCCGCAGGGTGAAGCCGGTGTGGCCTGTGGCCTCCTGCCCTTCCCCCAGCTCTGGCCGGGAGCCAGAATGTCTCTCCTTGCAGGTATCCTCCTGGTCATAAAGACCTAGCGTGAGGACAACAGAAGCAACTTTGATTAATATAAACATCAGCTACTTTGAAGAGGGCATAGTTGTCTTTTTTTTTTTTTTTTCCTGGCCTGTGGATTACAGATTGAGTAGAGTTACTATTGTCTTAAATATATGGTATGAGGACTTTTCATTCTGCACACTACCAATAAAATACTTGAACATCCTCCTCAAGATAGCTATGTTTATTTTTAATTATGCATTTCCTTATGGTAGGTGCACATTTTAGCGATCAAAAAATAAATATGCTTTATGGTTGTTTAAATCTTGTTTTTTTAGGCACCCTGTGATACAATGATCGGAAGATCAGGATATATGCTCAGTTTACTCACATACATGGTTTTAAACCTGTCGTAGCTGGAAAAGATACCCCCAGGTATGAGCAGTTCCAGGTGGGGGACAGGCATCTCAGGCTGCCTCTGCTAAATCCTGACATGCTATTATCCATCCCTTCCAATAATTCTATTAAAGGTTTAGTTGAAATGTGGCTAGTAATTTTCCATCTTCTATGATGTCAATCAGGTGTGCTTTATAGCTAATCAGAACTGGTTACATCTTAACATTTTTGACAAATGGGTTTGAAAACCACTGAGACTTTTTTTGGGAGGATTTCTAAACACGCTGGAAAAAAGTTTCCAAGTTTCCTAAATGTGGAAGTTACAAGTTTTTAAGGGAAAATACACCACTTCTGGCACTGAAATAATAAAACAATAGAAACATTTCTAGACGTCTGCTTCCACAGTGTTCTCTCTCTAGCCGGAGTTTCTTTTGAAAAGTGGATGGTTTTTTATTCATTGCTGTAATGTCACCTTTACACTGAAGGGAACGTTTATATTTACGTCTCATAAAAGTTTATATTAGAAAGAGAAACTCAAGAAGTTTCTTACTGATGGCTGCCTCTTTCGGTGTTAGAAATATATTGAATGTTTAATGTAGAAGCTTTTTAAACCACTTGCATATAGGGAGGAGTGTTAGTTTCGTTAGAATTAAACGGTATAATCTACCCCACTATGGCACACATCACATGTAGCACATCAGTGTTCACAGACCTCAGGTTGGTAAGTGACTTCATTCTTCACCTGCCATCGGTGACCTGGGAGGACTAGACATAGGGACAGAGTGAGGAAGCTGGTGGCAATCCTTAGGTCACATATTAGTATTTTCTTTTCTTTTATCTTCTTATATATGATAATACATAAAAAGGGAAGTGAAAATATTTTTTCCCATACCTCAATGGATCACTTTATTTATTTATTTACTTAACAGACAGAGATCACAAGTAGGCAGAGAGGCGGGCAGGGAAGTGGAGGGAAGCAGGCTCCCTGCCGAGCAGAGAGCCCGATGTGGTGCTCGATCCCAGGACCCTGAGATCATGATCTGAGCCGAAGGCAGAGGCTTAACCAACTGAGCTACCCAGGTGCCCCATTTTTAAAAAATATAAACTATTTTTTAAAACAGTTTTAGGTTCACCGGATCATCTTTGCATCCCACTTTGACAATCATGATCTTAAAGTGAATGGCCAGGGGGTACCAAGAGAAAAATAATGACTTCTTAGAGCTGTACAATCTGAGTCTCCCGAAACCTCACAAGAAAGACCATTAACGTGACGTTTTCAATTTCAATGTCATTTTGAACTTACCTACACAGTGCAAGACATCCAATTTTCCTAAGTCCCCATGAACTAATTCCCGGGTTCTCCCGGGGGCGTCTTCAAAGTATTTATAAGCCATCGTGGCAAGTTTCCTCTGTGTCCCCCTTCTTCCTGAGACAGTCCCTCAGGAAGTTGTTTTGTCCATGTCCCCGAGGCTATGGTGCTTGGTGAAGCTGTTGATTCTCGGTCTGAGCCCTGCATCCTGGGATTCCTTCAAGATGCCAATATTTCAAATGTAGTTTTGAAAAGACAAAAAAACAAGTAACGTAAGACAATAATTTGGTCGAGATAATAACGTGATCCAAATGAAATAGCCCCAGTTGATATTTATGTCTCTGAAGAAATTTTTTCTACTTTTATCATTTTTAATTTGGAAATTATTTCAGCCAAATGTCCCTGCCCTGTACTATTTGTAATATCAAGGAGTTGGAAACAACCTTTAAATTGCTCCCACATTTCCACAATGATGAACTCCACAGAGTAAATTATTTCATTGGCAGAAAATGTATTAGAAGGAGAAAACCAGGGGTGGGGGAGTAGGGTAGGGGAAGTAAAGAAATTTATCTACTACTAATAAATTAATTAAAAAGCAAGAATAATTCACATTTGCAGAAATAGTTATAAAATTGGTGGGTGATGCACCCAAACTATCACCACAAAAAAAATTACAGCATTTGAGAAATATTCATTTCATTTTAAGAAATCATCTATTCAAATCAAATATTCATCCTGACACAAGTTGCTCATTTTCATCACTGCCATCTTGTTTTGAATTAAATTGCTTGTGACCGTATTATTTTTAGCCAAATTGCCTGGAGGAAATATCCTCCCTGGTTCTGAGTCACTTTCTGTCACTCAAATTTTGAAGGTGCAGTCTGCGGGCCCTGGTCATTTTCAGAGCATCTTATGGAAGGCGGGTCTCACCTCAGAAGACCAGGAGATGTCAACCAGTCAGTGCAGCCGATTGGATGTGGTCACCTTTTCCTTTGCGTAGCTCTTCCCAACTGTCTTCCCACCTCCCTCAAAACAACTCAGAGGACCTGGCAGTTGCATACTTCTGGAAAACTCTAGGTTGAATAGCATTTTATCATTAAAAAAAAATTACAGTGCATATTATAAAACAGCATTTTATAATTTTACAAAAACACCTTTACATCCATATCAGTTGTTTAATTCTGCTGACACATCTGTGAGGTGTTAGTTGGACCACTTTACAGGTGAGAAAAATAGGTTTTACAGCTGAAAGGAAACTTCAATATAATTTAAAAGTCCAGTCCCCTCATTTTCCATGGTACATGGAATGACCCAGACCATTTCATATGTCGTGTTGTAAGCAGAGTCATTCCACCCCCTAACTCCTACCCAACAGACTCTTTCAGAGAAGCACCATACATACATAGATATAAAGAGGTGTTTTTAAAATATGAATTTATTCATATGAATTGAAATATATTGCTAGTTGAATCGATGAAAACAAAGATCCTGCTGAGTGCAAAAATGTGACATTTGAGGGGTGCCTGGGTGGCTCAGTGGGTTAAGTCTCTGCCTTCGGCTCAGGTCATGATCTTGGGGTCCTGGGATCGAGTCCCGCATCGGGCTCTCTGCTTGGCAGGGAGCCTGCTTCCTCCTCTCTCTCTCTCTCTGCCTGCCTCTCTGCCTACTTGTGATCTCTCTCTCTGTCAAATAAATAAATAAAATCTTTAAAAAAATTTAAAAATGTGAAATTCGAAGTTGGTGGTGACAACAGGGCTCTTGCCTTCAGCTTCAAGTCACTTCTCAATTTTGTTTTGGTTTTGCAGTGTTTGGAACGTTCTGGTCCACCAGGTGTGGTACGCTGACATCCACGATGGTCTGGAAAGATCCTTACTTCCCAACGTCCATGTCTTCATGCAACTTCCGCCTCTGAATATAGGGCCAGACCTACTGACTTGCTTCCAAAGAGTAGACTATAGCAAGGCAATAAAAAGTCACTTCTAAGATAATATTTTGAAAATTCTGTGACTTCTGTCTCTCTGGGATACATTTTCTCTGGCTCTTCTGGCTGGCTCTCGTTGACACCAGCTGCCACGCTGTGAGCTGCCCCAGTGGAGAGGCCCATGTGCTAAGAGACTGAGAGAGGTCACTGGTCCTGTGAGGAACTGAGTCGTACCACCAAGTGAATGAGCTTGGAAGCAGATCCTTTCCTCGTGGAGCTTTTCAATGACTGTAGCCCCGGCTAAGACCTTGACTGAAACCTGGGGGTGACAGAGAGAACCAGGAAAGCTATGTGCAGATGGCTGGCCTGTAGAAACGCCGAGATAATAAATGTTATTGTAGCCACTAAATTTTGGGATAACTTATTGTGCAGTAATTGATAACTAATACACCAGGCAAGCAGCTGCAAAAGGTAATGCTGTTTTTGTTAGGTTTGGTTCGGTTTGGTTTTTGGTTTTTTTGTTTTGTTTTGTTTTTTAACAACTCCACTTACTGTCCATGATTCCTTTGAATTTGGCAGAGAAGGCAGGCAGGGGAAGCATTAGTACATTTTCCCCATAAAATCAATAAACTCAACAGCAGAAAGTGATGAATATAACATCTCCAATGTTGTAGCCTGTGTAATAAAACACATTTGAGTGTACTTCTTGGGTTTGTTACAGTGTAAACTATAAAGACAGACTTTCAAAAAGTGAATTTTACGTGAAATGTTTGTGGAAATCATGGAAGATGACACATGTCCTGGAAAGAGCCCAGGTCTTAAAATTAGGATGACTTGTGGAGCCTTGGTTTCCTCATTGTAAAATTGGAAGAATAATTCCTACCTCATTGGTTCTAAATGGTGTGGGCGCTCAGTTCAATGCCTGGTCAGTTGACCTTCTTTAGCTTTCCTCATGACTGATGATAAAGATGAGGCCCATAGACATGAAGTGACTCTATGTCCCCAGCGAGGATGGGCTCTAGGATTTAGCTCTATCTAATACACCCCAGCTTCCTGAGCTATTGAGTGGCAGACTTTGAACTCTGAATCCAGATCTCTGGCTTCCTCCATACCACATGAGGAGCCCCAACCCACCAATTTCATGTGTCTGACACCCAAGAAGAATTCTCCTGGGGACTTGTGTTAAAATCACTAACTTTGGTGGAGTTCTTAACACACTAAGAACAAAGGCTTACAAAGATAGATGGAAGAAGAATGGCATTTCCTTGAGATAAACCCACATTTAAAATACCATCTTCCCAAACAGTCTTTCCTCCACCCTCTATCTTTGATTTTGACATTGATAGAGAGCTTTCAAGAGAGCAGCATAGCTCAATTAGACAAAGCTACTAATTTGAAGGAACAATACATAATGAATGGCACTTACATGTGGTGATTTTAACAGCAAATGTCTTCTACCATTTTTTCCCCTGAAACATTTTATCTTGTCTTTTCCTCCTGTTATGTATTGTTAAGGATTGTTGCAAGTGGGTGTGAGAGAGAAAGAGAGTGAAAGAATAAAGTGAGTGGAAGGACTGCCTTGGGAGAGCAAAGGGTATAGAAAAAGATGAGCCTGATTCCAGTATATGGGGCAGGTAAGAGCACCCAGACTGCTTACGAGGGAATTGGGTTCTTCCTCCACGTCCTCAGGTCTGGGTGTCCCAATCCAGAGGAGAAACAGACCAGAAAAAACAAAAAACAAAAACACCATCCTGCAAACCTCCTGGCGTGCTTTGAATGAACACAGGACACTGCTATGCTTCTCCTGCTCCCTTGTTGCTCATCTTACGAAGACCCGTGCCAACAGCAAGGCCACCACGCCAATCTTGTGACCTTTCTTCAGCACACAGCTAACATCCTCTTGGGCATTAGAAGGAAAATATTCGCGCTTACAGATAACTTACTGCACATTCTTGTATAACAAAGGCATCAGGGTCAATATGTTCCAAATAAAAACCATCTATGAGTAAGTAGGTGAATGATAAAATGAAAACCACACCACCATACATAATTATTGCTTCCTCTTTCTCCCTTTATTTCACCCTGCATCTCACATCGCTGATGGGTTATACTTGACAGCACTTCAAATCAAAGAAATTTGACTGAGAGGGGGAAAAAAAAACAAAAAAAGAGGATTTGCCCAAACTTTAAAGATCTTTGGACTCTCCGGAGTGTGCATCATGTAGTGGAAAAACCACTGCCATGGAGTGGAAAGACCTGGTTTCCAGCCTGGGCTCTGGCAGTAATTAACCTGCACGGTTATAAATAGCAGCGTGATTTTTGCAAGGCGCTCCTCTTCCTACTGTGTCCAAGGCAAACCCTAAAACTTCTCCCCAACGCCATAACCAATATCTTGTCTGAGTCACATTCACCTCTCACCTGTGCCGCCCAAACGGCCCAGCTAGGCGGCCTGCTTTACCCTTGCCGGCTCCCACCCATTTCTTCTGACACTGCTGTCAATGTTCTTACAGAAGAAAATCAAAGCACGTCACTTTCTACTTGAAACTCCCATGATGTCTCACTGCCCAGCTTCCGCACTTCATCTTGCTCTGTCCCCTATCTGTCCACTACACGCCTAACAGTCTGGTCTTTTGTCAGTTCTTAGGCCAACCTCTTTCTTACCTCAGGACATTTCCCCTTCTTCTTACCTCTGCCTAAGAATGCACTTCAGTTGTTCTCCTAAATCACTCCAAAGTTGGTATGTGAGCATTATTTACCAACGTAAATCAACAGATGAATCCAAATCCTAACTTACTCCTTGTCCTACTTCAACTTCCATGTTACATCCTAAGAGAAGCTTTTCCCTATCAATCTCCTCATTGTTGTCCCATATCCATCTTTAGTTGGCTTTTAGTACTTACCACAACTATGATTCTTTCTTCTATTGTTGTTGTTTACTTGCTTATCATGTGTCTCTTCCATGAGAATTTAAACTCTGTGAGGGCAGGGACCATTTCTGTCCTCTTCAGCATTATATTCTCAGTGCCCAGCATGGCACGCCTCACCCCTGCTGTAACAAATATTTGTGGAAGCAAATCAAGAAATGAATGAACCCCAATTCTACCATATTGATCCCTTATCTAAAATCTTTCAAAGACTGTCATAGCCAATATATAGAAAAATACTAAATTCTTTGCATGTCCTCCGGATGTGGCTCTTCCTCTCTTTCTAGCGTTAAAACAATTACTTGCATTTCAAATTGAGCCATACTTTTTTGATCTTCTATTTGTTGCACACAAAGTGCACAAAATGGCAGCCATCACCTCCCCTCTACATAATCCTCTTGGCTAACTTCTAATTGTCCTTCAAAACTCAGCTTGAGTGTCCCTTACTCTGAGAAGCCCTTTGTGGTCACTTTCTTCTCTCTGTGTCTCCTTGCTTGCACCTGTTGGTGACCCACTCTTCTCTCTAGCATAGCACATACCGCACTCAGATGAGAATTTCCCCCAACTGTAGGGTCTGGTTCTTGAGAGCCAGGACTACTTCTTATTCCTCATGTCTCTTTTTTGCCTAGTACATAGTAGATATTGATAGTAAAAATATGTGAATAAATATTAGTGAATGGCTGACTCACTCTTCCTGAATGGCATAGGACTATAAGAGATGTCATTACTAAGGTCACATCCTACTGAATGCACTCAGAGGCAATAACTCAAGTGCCATTTAGTACTAAATTCAAACATTCTATTAAGCCTATTATTATGGCTTAATTTAATATTTTAAGCCACCAAACTTGTGACTCTTAAGGTCACTTAAGCAAACCAGTGTCACTTAAGGTCACCCTCTCCAAAAATATTGCATATACCCTGAGTAGCTTGAAGCTGTCCCGATTTTGTCCTTGCAAAAGTAAGTTAAACCCCAACTTGCTTTTAGAGTTCGTTATCTGATTTTGATGGTAGAATTGGCCATGTGGAAGACATAAATGCATGAGATGGTCAAGCTATAATCAAACAGACAAGCTGAGGGTCCTGCATGCCTATTCAGGTATGGCTACTGAACCACATGTATCAGAATTGTCTGGATATCAGAATACTGGGGGACTGGATATGCCTCTTGAGTGGAGACAGTGGAGCAAGAGTCTACCGCAAGCCCAGCCAAAGTGAACTTGTCTGGAGTCTCTTTCTGCCTCTTTGTATAAGTCCTGATGTTCCCTTCCTTTCTTCTACCTTATAAAGTGAGGGAAGAATCAGGTTGATTTGAGGTGGAGCCATGTTTACTCTAGAAAAATATTAAAAATAATAAAAATAACACCTTATATTTATCTACGTGTCTAATGTTTTATAATTGTAGGATGTTGTCATTCGTGGAAAACAACCGTAAGAATGATGGAAAATTTGAAACTCTGTATTTGGAAATGAAAAATAAGTCTTTTATAGCAATGTTTCTCAAAATCCGTCCCCCAAACACCTGAGATTTTTTGTTGTTGTTGTTTAAAATATAGATTCCCAGACCCCTGAAAGACATAAAACATGGAACCCCTCTGAGGGCAAGGCTGAGAATTTGCATTTTTAAAATAAGCTCCCTGGGTGAGTCCACGGCACACTCAAGCTTGAGAAATCACATTGAAAGCAAGTGACTTTTTTGCTAAGGGATAGCAAGGCAATGGAGGTAACATCAGGACAAGTGTCTCTGGGAACGTGTAACCAGAGGATCTGGGCAGGATTGAAAAGCCAGGTTATTTTAGAGGAAAAGAATGAAAGAAACTCAAGATTCTGAATTGAAAGGGCTAAAGTTTATATGGTAGAAATAAGGCACTGACTACAAAGGGTGGCCTATTTTCCCAGTGTAGGGCTAGGGCGTGTGGGCACAATTACCATCATCAAAGAGTTGTTCCATGCGTCACTAAATCAAAAGTGGTTCTGAGGCCACAATCACCTATTATTAGAAATGTAATAGTCGTATCTTATTTTAAAACCTGTTTTTAATCTATTGCCACCTGTAAAACTAGACTAAACAGATCAAATGTTAAGTCTATCTAAAAATACTCTGAGCAGAAACATAATTAGGGTTCTAATTAGGATTATCATTTAGTAGGCTATGGAGACAAGCCTGAAGAGATAAACCCCTGTATCAGCGGCATTAAGTTCTAAGGATTTATTAGATTTATGCGCCTAAGCCACGTGGTTGGGGGGCTGTATAAAAATTATGTTGAACAAGTTTTTAAACCCAAGTAATGATGGTAATTTGTTTTCACTCAAAGAAAATCCTAAGTGCAGTGATTTGAAAAGACTAAACAATGTGTTGCTTGGAAGTTTGTAGCTCATGAGAAAACTCCGCCATAGATCTTATGCTCTCCTGGTTTTCAGATACCACTTGGGGGGAGAATTCAGATCATTTCTGATTTGCTTTCTCAAAGGTATTAGCTTTGTGTCCGATGCTATAGAACAGTGTTGAAACCTCTTGATCTGATTACACATCATGCAAGCCATGCTCTGTGCAGAAGACACAAAGTAAATATTTTCAGACATAATCGACAGTTCATTGTTTTTTTGTACTAACAAGGAAACCCAGTAGTTTTCTGAAAAAATATCTATGCTCTTTGATATTTATATATTCAATGACCATATTAAAGGGATTACTGGAAGAAAACATGAACCTGAAGTTAACTGTCTGAGATTGCCAAAATAATGGGGTCTTATGTAGAAACCCACCTCGAAATGAGAAGAAAAATATCTGGGCCTTCTTATCTGGTCTCCCTACTCGAATATTTCTTGCTAAAAACTACTTCTTAGGCAGATGAAAAGCACTAGCTAAAGGAAATTATCTTTTCTCTCTCTTTCAATTACCTGTCTGAGTCAGTTTCCTCAGACTGGAAAAAGTTATTAGGACTTTGCAGTTGAAAAGATGGAGGCCATCGAAGGGAGTCTCACCACTAGTTGTCTGCAGATCCAACTGGTGCTGTTGTTGGTCATGTGGACTCTGCATTTTGTGCCAGGAATGTGTTCTCTCTGGAACTGGTGAGTCTACCAAGTTCGCTATCCCAAAAATGTGTCTCAGAGATCTCACGCCTGCCCCACCCATAAACCAGTCCTTTTATAATAAACTCAGAAATGTCACTACAGTTCTTCAAGCAGATACTTGAGAGGCATCCTGACCCTTTTTCCCCTAACAACTTCAGTGTGTGACAACAGGGGAATGGATAAAGAAGATGTAGTGTGTATATATACAATGAAATATTACTCTGCCATGAGAAAGACGGAAATCCTGCCATTTCTGACAACTAGAGGACTTCCTGGTTAAGTAAGGTGAGTCAGACAGAGAAAGACAAATACTGTATGGTACTGAATGATATCCCTTATCTTTGGAATCTATAAAAGTCAAATTTGTAGAAACAGAGAACAAAAAAATGGTGGTTGCTGGGGAAATTGGGGAGATGGTGGTCAAAAGGTACAAAGCTGCAACTAGACGATAGATAAGTACTGAAAATCTAATGCACAACATTGGGATTATAATTAACAATACCATATTATATGCTTCAAAGTTGTCTAAGAGACTAGACCACAAAATGAAATGACGTGTTAGCTAACTTTACGGAGATAATCATATTGCAATATATAAGTGCATCAAATTAACACACTGTAAACCTTCAATTTACCTAATGTTACATGTTAATTGTAACTCAGAAAAAAAATTCCACACAAAAAGTATAAGGAAATTGAAGGACCATTGTTGAGGAGCTGCCGCTTGGCAGTGAATCCTGCACCAACCACCTGGGTCACTGGGTTGGTTCCCTTTTCTTGGTTAATCCTGATTTCCCACTTATTGAAGCTCTCAGTTTCCCCCCCTATACTTCTATCCTTCAAATGGGTACAGGTCTTGATAGAAAATTATTTTTCTGAGCCTTTGAGAATATGGGACTTACTGGGCAGCAGAGGGTATCAAGCTGAAATATAAGAGGCATTCAGTGATCTGGGTGAACTGAGCATGCAAGGACAGAGTTCTGAACCCACATAACTTTTCTGAGAACAAGGATACTGCTTGACTGTTGGGCTAAGAAGAACCTGACATGGGCACCGTTTTTCCAATAAAAGCATTCCATAATCTTTCTTTAGTCTCTCTGTCTCTCTGTTTCTTTTCTTTCCAGAATTAGTTATGCTGGGCGACTGGTGACACGTCAATGACCACAATGGATATGATTCCCTTGTCATGAAATTTACAATACCACAGGAGGCAGACTTCAAACAAATTATTCACAAAGTAGTTTAATTACAATAAGTTACATAAAAGTTTACAATGAGAGTGGATGACAGGATTACCTGCGTTGGTTTGAAGGAACAGGGAACGTTACCTCGGAAAGTGACATTTCAAGAAGATCTGAAGGATTAGAATTGCTTCCCTTAACATCTCGTATACAGTGTTATAAATGTTTTAAAATGCAGCTCCTAAATGCTTGACGAAAAGCCTATAGTCTTCTATGCCCTCATCACTTTTCACACCCTGTAGTCTTCAACTTGAAATGGTTCATTTAGAGGTAAAGTGGGAAAATCACGTTCATTGGTCTGAAAATAAAGGTTTTATATTTGTTTCAGACTCTTGGCACCTAGAAAATAGCTTTTAGAAATATTTACAGCAACACACACACACGCGCACGCGCGCGTGCACGCACGTGTGCACATGGACATCTTAAAGTTACACAATATCTTCATACTTTGAGCTTATATATGATCTCCAGTCTCCATGCTACCTATTAGGTTGCCCCTACATCTCAGGAAGGGTTCTGAATCTTATCTTATAGCCAACAGAAAGCCCTCCGACCATACTTGCTCTTTGACTCTCTCTAAGTACCAACTAGCATTAGCTCCTAGAAAATGAATATCTAGGATTGCCTCTGTGGGAAGAGGGAGAGAGTGGACATGGAAAAGGGAAATGTAAAAAACTTCAACATTTTTTGTAATGTTTTATTTCATAGAAACATTTGAAGACAGTATTATAAAATGTTGGTCTATTTTAAGTTCATGAGTGTTTCTTCATTATATTCTTAAAAATTAGGACATCTGATTTGAAGTCCTACAATTAGTTCATTTGTTAATTAATTAATTAATATACAACAAAGAGTCAGTAAGCACCTATGACATACCTAGATTTGTACTAAGAAATGTAATGTGAAAAAAAAATACCCAGTGGCTTACTATGGTGTGAACTTCCTGATTTAAGTTTCCCCAAAATAAGAGATGATTTTTAATTGACATTGGTTAACAGATCCATTTATGAAGTGTTTAACAAATGGCCTACCCATTTACATCCTGATAAAGAGAAAATGCCTCTCCTGCTTGTCTTTTCTTCCTTCTTCCAGCCCATTGCAATGGTAATTCATTTGTTATAAATTAGCAAGTCTTCATAAAGTTTTCGAGTGGAAACACTCAATGAAATGAGTATTAATTATTCTGTTAAATGAAAAACTCAGGAAATATTAAGGCCCAAACCTCAGAATGGGTATCACATGTGCCAAAAGATACTGGGTAAGCTAGCTTGTCATTCGTTCAGTTTCTAAATTGGGTCAACAGCACGAACAAATTTCGGGATGAATTGTGATAACTTTTCTTTTAAGATTTTATTTATTTATTCTAGAGAGAGAGAGAATACTTGAGAGAGAGCAGAAAGCGGGGCGGGGGGGGCGGCGGTGGAGGCAAAGGGAGAATCAGGCTTCCCACTGAGCAGGGAGCTGGACACAGGTTTCTATCCCAGGACCCTGGGATCATAACCTGAGCTGAAGGCAGATGTTTAACTGACTGAGCCACCCAGATGCCCCAAGAACTCTTTGTTTTAACTCTTGTTTTAGCTTATGCTAGATTCTTAAATAGGGGCTATACTTTGTAAAGCAAATATTTCAAAACAGATGCTGCTGTTGTTAACTGGCCAAAATAGTGAGTCTGAAATCAGAACTGAAAATTTGGGTCCATGCGGACTCGATCATGTTCATCGTACCTCTGAATGGTCAAGAACTTACCTGAATAAAGATGATTACCTGCTAACCTTTCAATAACTAACCATTGACATGAGATTAGAGGAATCTCGTTCAGACAGCCAGTGGGCAAATCCGGTCTTCATGTGATTAAATAGGTCCTTACCAGTGTTTCTACTTTACAGTGTGAAGCAATCCCCCAAAGCGTCTTCAGCTTATTCTTGACAGAAGGGTACTCAGCCATGAAAGGGCTCTCTTTTGAAACCACGTAATTCCTTCTATACTCAGGCTCACATACTTGGAGTTTTCATGGTCAAGACAAGGGAAGCAATAACCAACAAAGCATCAGTGACTGAAAACAGGGGGTCTCTTGAGCCGTATGCCATTATTTTGAATTTATTAACCAGAAGGGTATTTCCCATGTGGTGTCACTATGGTCATTATAGACCAGCCAATGCCCTAATAATTTATTTCCCAGATTTTGATTCTTTTTATCATTTCAAAGTTTGTTTCATTTACAAATATATCAACCGATGTGGTCATAAGTGATAGAAACAAAATGTTCTTTTTTATAATCTATTCTGTAACTTTTTGTAGCCAGAAAAAAAGGGAAACGATGGAGATGAGGGACTCAAATCCTAGCTGAATGTAGAGTGCCATTTTACTTTTCTTGCTGTGATTTCTTCCCTTTAAGGGATAAGTGATGTGGGCAGTTTTATAGCTTAAACAAGAAGATTAACTGCCTATCCCAATGCACTGAGTAGCTGATGTGGAAAGGGAATGAGCTTCTGGGGAATATCTATCCACTTCTGTCCACTTCAATGATCGACTACCCTTCAAAGATGGGTTTATAATTTTAATTGAAAACCAACGCAGTTGGAAGCGCTGGGGTACAGGACACCCCAGAGACATAGTTGAGTGCATCTTTATGAAACTCCTTTCTCAGTTTCCTCTTTAACCATGATTAGGAGGAGCAACAAGTAATTTATGGCCAGGGTCCTTTCTTAAAGACTTCATCCTCAACCTTAGTAGGTCTTGTATTCCATTGTGGGGTTCTCCCCTCTGAACGGTCCCACTCCCACACGGACACATGTAATCACCTCAGAGAAGACTGTGTCTGCAAATGACAAGACACAGTGGAGAAATTGGCAAATACATTTAAAAAAAAAAAGACACAAAATAGTCTCCGCCTACCAGTCAGAAGCTCCTCCATCAGAACAGAAAACAATGGAGAGAATGAAGATCATTCAGTTGAACATGATCCATTTTGAGCAATCTCTAATCAATTCAGGGACACCTCCTCTTCACCCCTCCTCTCCCCTCCATCATCTGTCTACATTTGTGTAGCTCTAAGCGCACCATTAAGAATACTTTGACAAGGGTGTCATTTTAATCTGAATGTCTCAAAATGATTGGGGAGAAAAAAGTTTTCTTTTGCCTTCAACTCCAAAATAAAATTGATCTGAGAAGGAGAAAGAAAGTTTCCCTAAGAGATTTAGTTTGGTGTTGAGTCCTTTAGGACTTCCCTGATGATGGAGGTAAGTTCAAGGTAGGAGGGAGGGGGTGACATTTGTCCATTAGGGAAGGATTAGTCAGGCCAGCCTGATAGAAGCTAATGTGTCCTCAGTTATAAGGACTTTAAGGAAATAGAACTTAGAATCTGTAGTTGGAAGTTTGAATTCAGGCCCGATGTCTATCATCTCTGTCACCTTACACATATCTTGAACATCTCAGAATCTCTTTTCTTCTTCATAAGGTAGAGATCATATCTAAGTTAGGTTAATGTGAATATTACATGAGGTAATGTATGTGAAGATGCAATAGTTGACTAATATGGGAATACAAACTATCTGAAGTGAATTCTGAGTTTCAAGTCTGTAACAGCAGGAGCTTACCCTTAGGCTACTGTTAGGGTTAGAGATGATCCTAGACAGGGGTAACACACATATATGCCCCAAATATGCATGTACATTTCACAAGCCAGCTTGGCTGTGAGCATGAGTTGAAGGAAGGAAGACTTGGCCATAGGGTCTCCACTCAAATCCTTTCTGTGTGCTTTCTTCTCTAAGGCTCCCATCTCTACTTTGCAGCAGTGACCTCCCACAACATTTGCTTGCAGATGACACAGGCCATCCTCCATCCCGAGTACCTTAGAAACTCAATGCCTGAGCATTTCTTCCTCCAAGGGCTCTTGCTGTATGCATTTGGTTGATCTGTCTCTTATATCGCGTCTCTGGGGGCGCTTCCCCCTTTGATCTTTCTCTCTTTCCTATTGCAATATATTTGGGTTATTTGGGTTAGTAAATTTTGGTTACTTGGTTCTGTAGGGCCTCCTATGTTCTAGGTTTTACTACCTACATCTGCAGTTTTTAAACTTTTTCCTTTATCCCTTGTTATTTTCTGTAAAGTGGTAATTCGGTAAATTTGGGTTTAATGTTTTGTTAAGAATACTTTACATAGGGGCATCTGGGTGGCTCAGTTGATTAAGTGTCTGCCTTCAACTCAGGTCCTGATTCCAAGGTCCCAGAATCAAGCCCAGCATTGGGCTGTCTGCTCAGTGGGGAGTCTGCTTCTCCCTTTCCCTCTGCCCCTCCCCCACCTCGTAATCTCTCTAGCATGTGCTCCCTCTATCTTAAAAAAAAAAAAAAAAGAATACCTCATAGTTGATGTGTGCTTTCCACTGCATCTTTAGGAGGTGTGTATTTTGTAGCTGTTTCTTTTTCTTCATGATGCTCTCAGATTGATCAGTGGGTTGGAGCATGGTCAGCCTGATTTATTCTTTATAAAGTTTATCTAAGGGTTTTAACAGCCCTAGCTATTGTTGCTAAATCCATTATTTCCTTAGGGTTTGCAAAATACTAATATTCTAATTCTATCATTTCTTGTTTATTGTCAGCTGGAATTCTTTTACAAATAAAAACTTGCACTCATCAAGCATTCGATTACCCTTAGGTACAATAGACAGGAAAGACAATATAAATGTCTACATTTTTCAATTTATCAGTGTTCAAAAAAATGAGTTCTTCAAAGGTGACTACCTAACAATGTTGTAGTTTTTATTTATTAGTGTAATTATAAATGGGTGGATTTTTACTTACTTAATATGTTTTAACCCATTAGAGTTAATCTTTGTAGAGATTTTTGGTTTTTAAGTAGGCTCCATGCCTAAAGTGGAGTCCAACGTGGGGCTTGAATTCATGACCCTGACATTAAGACCTGAGCGGAAATCAAGAGTCAATCAACTTAGCCACCCAGGCGCCCCATTTCTCTCCTTTTTAGCATTCAAATTATCTCATCTCTGGCTAGTGGAACTGCCTACAAGTTGAATACTAAATTCTTTTCTTATGACCCCAGTAGTAATGTTGCATAACTTCCTTGCTTTCTGGATACAACAAAATGTGCCTGATTCATCTAGAACATTTTCTGCCCTGGATCTGGAATAAGCCATTTCCCCAAACAACCCTGTCTTACTTTATTATGAAATGACCTTTAGAGACCACAGTCTGGATGTTGGAAGTGGTCAGAATGACTAGGTTGTTCACTGTTTCTTGACATTTTTAATAGAAATATAAAATATATTTTATTTTCAGAGAAAAATGAGTTTGTTGAAGTATTTCCACATCAAATTTATGATTCTGTGGTGTTAATATCTTTTATGTTATATTTCTGTATTATTTCTCTTATGCTGAAAATAATTTCCTAAATGTAGTAGTTCATAATAACCAATAGAATGTTGTTATTCTTAATATAATTCCTGGGAATAGTTTAAAATGTTCCCATAATTCTTCTTGACCCTATAGGTGTATTGTGACATCATACTGTTTTAATGTCACTTGGAAATATTCTTCTTTATGATTAAGTTAACAACTCAGTACATAGATTCATTTGTTAATTTTGATTTTGTTTTAGGGCCTGCTTTTAAAATTTAATTTTGCTTTATAATTTTGCATACACATACACACAATAGGGTTATTAGTCATTTTATTTATTTTTAGAAGTTCTTCAAATTTAAGGATATTTACACTTTGTGATATAAGGTCCAAATATTTTCTTTATTTGAAAATAAAGAAAGTTGTTGTTTTTACTGAGTCTTGGAATTTTTGAGTTGTTTTTACTTTGTTTTGGTGTTTTTTGTTATGCAAAAGTTTTTTTAAAAGTAATCTAATTTGTTTATTATTTTCTCTCACTGCCTCTGGGTATTGAGTTATAGTTTGTAAAGTCTTTCTCATCCCAGGTTAAGAGAAATTCATTTATGTTTTCTTTTAGAACTTGTATAGATGGGGCTACATTTAGGTCCTGATTGATTTGAAATTAATCCTGGCATATGGTGTGAGGTACAGATCCAATTTTATCCTTTTTCAACCAGTTGTTCTAGCACTACTTGATAAGAAGTCCTCCATTTCTGCATAGACTTTCTATAATAAATTTTTCTTGCCTTGAATTTATTCCTGAATTTTCTATTTTGTTTTATTCATTTATTCATATGCTAATACCCTGTTGTTTTAACTGAGATAGCATTAAACTTATAAATTAACCTGGGTAAATTTTAGCGCTTGATGAGGTTGAGTTTTTCTATTCAAAAACCTGTTCTTTCAATGTGTTCAATGCTCCTTGCATATCTTTCAATAATGTTTTATGTTTTTCATCTCACAGGTCCTGTATTAACCTGCTTGGATTCTGCTGAGTTTCTCAATTTTTTGGCTTGATGTTTCTCATCCTTTTAGAAAATTCTTGATCACTACCTCTTAAAATCTTACTCCTACCCCATTTTCTCTCTCCTGTCCTTCCGGAATTCCAATGACATGAATGAGAGAAGTTTTTATAATGTCCCACATGTTTTTATAGCTCTTTTTCATTTTCCACGTGGTTAAGTTTAGATATTTCTTATTAATGTGTCTTAGAGTTCATTACTCTTTTCTTCTGCTGTGTGTAAATTGTTTTTAGACCTATCTAATGGACATATAATTCCATTTATTATAATATTTTTTTGTTTTTTTAAGGTCAAGAGTGTTTGTTCTTTTTGTAAGATTTTATTTCTATATGAGATTTTCATTGTTAAAATTTATTTTCATGGGCGCCTGGGTGGCTCAGTGGTTTAAAGCCTCTGCCTTCAGGTTGGGTCATGATCCCAGGGTCCTGGGATCGAGCCCCACATTGGGCTCTCTGCTCAGCAGGGAGCCTGCTTCTCCCTCTCTCTCTGCCTGCCTCTCTGCCTGCCTCTCTGCCTACTTGTGATCTCTGTCTGTCAAATAAATAAATAAATAAAAATCTTAAAAAAAATTATTTTCACCACATTTAACCCTTCTAATTAATATTACTCAAAGCTATAAGATCCTGCTAATTCCAATATTTGGATAACCTATAGGCAGTTTCTGTTATATTTTTCCTCAAATTTTCAGCCATATGGCTCTGTCTAGTAATTTTGTTATTTACTGCTGGACATTGTTAATAAAACCTTTAGCATTTCTAGATGGTGCTATCTTCCTCCAGAGAGACTTCACTTCTTCCTCTACTTGACAAATAGTGTCTTAATCCAAGTATACACTGAGGTAATTAGAAGCTGAGTTGTAGCTTTAGTAAGACTCTGTTGATCTCTGAGTAATTTTCCTCCTAAAGGACAACTCTATTGCGGCCATATTGTTTTCTACTGCTGCAATAACAAATTACCACAAACTTAGTGGCTTATAACAAAACAATTTAATATTTTACAGCTCTGTATGTGAGAAGTCTGGTGGCTTTCACTGGGCTAAGATCAATGTGTGCACAGAGTTGCTCTCCTTTCAAGAACTTCTAAGGGAGAATCCATCTCTTGCCTTTTCTAGCTTCTAGAGGCCACCTGCATTCCTTGGCTCATGGCTCCTTCTTCCATCTTTAAGGCCAACAGTGTGGCAGCCTCCAATCTCTCTATTTCTCTATTCTGTAGAAATTGACTGCTGCCTATCTGTTAAAAGGACTTTTGTGATTAGATCAGACCTGCCCAGATAGTCCAGGATAATGTCCCAATCTCAAAATTTTTAATTAATCAATTAATTAAACGTGCCAAATCCCTTTTGCCACATAAGGTAGCATGAACAGAAGTTCAGGGATTAGTGTCTGGACATCTTTGAAGGCTACTCTTCTGCCCACCAAAGTTGTCAAGTAGGATTGCCATGTTTAACAGAAACACAGAATTCTTGGTTAAATTTGAATTTCAGATAAACAACAAATAATTTTGCATTTTAAGTGTGTCCTAATTACTGCATGGATCATACTTATAAAATTGTTTATTGTTTATCTGAGATTCAAATTTAGTTGGGCCTCATTCTGCATTGTTTTTCTATCAGTTCTACCTCCAATGCCAACAGTAAGAATGTGATCTACTCATTGGGATTCCCGCTTCTGGGTGATCCTGACCTCTGATCCTTGTCTCCCCAGTATAGCAAGGTTACCAATTACTCAAATATGCTTTTTGGAGTTTTCACTTAGCTTCTCAAACTCCTAGGATAAGGAAATTTTTCGAAGGGAAAATGACCCATGTCCTAGGCTCAGGTCTCTGCTTTTCTCTCACCAGGATCTTAGTTCATCAAGTCTAGTTTTGAATTTTCATCTCCATGTGACTGCCATTGACTCTGTTGGTTTCTCTTTTTTTTGTGGTGGCCTCTGCTCAGGGAAAACTCAGCTTCTTTTCCTGCATCTAGAATCAGCAACTTCTTCCTGGGGCCAAGTGTCCAATGGCGTCCTGGACACTTTCCACTGCTCTGCCCTTTTCAGAGCCTTGAAGACTGAGTCCTAACTGTTTCAACCACTGGCTGATGCACTTAAATAGGGCTTTCATAGTTTACAGGGCTGGAGATCTGTTTGGCTGCACACTACTCTATCCATTTGGATCTTCTAATGGCACACCTGGTGATTTCCCAGTGTTATCACAAATGCAGAAATGGTTGGTGGGCAACAGCAGCATGGGTGAAAGGAATGGAGGTGGTGTGGTGACATCCCAATGAGAAAGTGTGGTTGCCCAGACCTGGTAGTTGGCTGTACCTCAGAGACTTTGGCAGTGCTATTTGGCCTGGGATAGAGCCAAGCAGGCCCCTCTGAAAGATAAGAGGTTGACGACCACCCTTTCCTGCACATTCGGCTTTCCTTTCAGGTAACATCAGTAGAACCCAGGCACAGGCTGTCTGAAACTGGCCTTGGAGTTTCATCCTGGACACAATAACTTAAAGAAGCAAAATTTTGGGCGCCTGGGTGGCTCAGATGGTTAAGTGTCTGCCTTCAGCTCAGGTCATGATCCCAGGGTCCTGAGATAAAGCCCCACATCGGGCTCCCTGCTCAGTGGGGAGCCAGCTTCTCCATCTCCCTCGCTGCTTCCCCTTCTGTGCTCTCTCTCTGTGTCAAATAAATAAAACATTAAAAAAATATTTAAAAAGAAGCAAAATTTTAATGTAATGATTGTAAAACATTTGCTTTCCTATAGCAACAAATACACTGTCACTGCTTCCCTCATAATAATGGTAATCTTGCTTCTGGCCTTGAGTCAGACATCAATGTGGCCAGTTGTGGGGAAGGATGTGAGTGGATATCCAGGGTCAAAGGTGGGAGGTTTTCAAGATGGGACTTCTCTTCTTCCTTCCTCTTCCCTTCCTGGGGCATTTTTTGTGCCATTTGTTTTGCCCCTAGGACAAAATTTCCTGCTTTTGCCCCTAGGACAAAATTTCCTGCTTTTGGGCACCAGGCCTTCATGAACCAGATTTTGGGGAGCTATAAAATTTTCCCTTTCCATCAGCAAACACTACTCAGGGGATTTGGAACTAATTTAAACTGGGGAGGGAAGGCAGACAAATTAACGGATGGGACTTTATCTCATTCTGGGTGTTTTCATTGTGTGGAGCTTAGAAAAACCCTGAGCTCAAGGCCTGATGCACTGATCAACTCCAGCGGCTCATGAGAGAGCATTTTGGGTGGAGAGCTGGGGCTTCTTTTTCCCTGTCCTGAAATTTCAAAATGCTGTTTGTAATGGGATGCTCAAAGCCAAGTCAAATTTTGAATCAATACAATATTTTAAAAGGCAGCAAGAGGACCATACGTTTCTCAAGCAAGATGAATACTTTGGGAAAATATTGAGTTGATACCACAGACTAGAGAAACATAAAATGTTCCTTTAAAAATTACTTCATAAATGTTGACTAAATGTAACATAGTATCCTAGGTGGCATCATGGAACAGAATAAAAACATTGTGTCATACAATGGAAATCTGAATAAAGTATGGACTTCAGTTAGTATAATGTATCAATTGTGGTTCATTCATTGTGACAAATATGGCATACTAAGGTAAGATTTTAATAAGAGATGAAACTGGGTGCTGGGTAGATGGGAACTTTCTGCCCTAGCTTCACAACTTTTCTGTAAAGCGATAATTATTCTGAAATAAAATGTTTATTTTTAAAATAATTTCATATACAAAGAAGGTGTTGAAAAGTAAAGGGAGATGGGACAATAAGAGGTTATACTCTTAACTAAAGCTATTAAACAGAATAGAAATATTAATATTCCATACCAATTTACAGAAATTATGTCAGTAAATCATGTTCCAGAAATAGCCCGGTGGAAATAGAGCATTTCAAGTAGGGAGAGCAATGTCACCCAGAACCCAGCCACACCACCACCAAGTCCTTGCTCACTTACAAATAACCCTGAGAAACTTTCCGTGAATGAAAATGTGTATAATTTCCAGTTTTTAAAGAGCATTGGGCTGAGATCCAAAAAATATTCTTGGACTCTATTCTTTCAGTATCCTAAAATTAACCTATCAGAATGAACTATTCTACTCAGCTGTTTGAAATGGGATGTCTATCTCTGAAAGTAACCATTTTATTCAAGCTTTTTTGAAACGAGACATCTGATTCTTTTTTTCTACAGCTTTTATGAAAAATTTCAAGCACATGCACAAAAGTAGATAGCACAGTATAATAAACCCCTATTTGTCCATTATCCAGCTTCATCTCTCGCAAAGACCTTATTTCAAATATCCCCTCTACCTCCTTATTTTCCCCTGGAATAATATAAAAGAATTCTCAGATATCAGAGTCATTTGCTTTGGAAATATATGGACATTTTAGGCATTTGTCTGTAAATATTTATGGACCACCTACTTGCGAGGCAACTATTTTAGGAGGCAGGATAGTGATGAGTCAGATATGGATCTCACTCAGAAGGAGGAGCTTGGTTTAGTTAGAGAGAGTACAAAGGGATATATGCCATGATAAAGCCACAGAGTAGTGGGGAGAGCTTCAGTCTAGAGGGCTGAGAGATAACTTGGTAGTAGAGTTTGCCTCAGACTCAGACTATAAATGATGAGCAGACGTATGGCCGATGAGGGGAGAGGAAGAGCACATCCCTAGCCTGTACCCAGCCCCTTCTCCTCCAGATACACACAGAAGGTCAAAGGGCATCTCAGAAGAAAGCCATTTCTTAAAAATACGGATCTACCATAATGAGTCAAATATTAGAGACAACTTCAGCCAACTTGGATAAGAGAGAACGAAAGGAAGTTAAGCTTTCTATGAACATGACAGAATGGGGACTGAAAAATTACATGATTATGAAATTAAGGTAATTCTAGTTCTTACACTCCTGAGTTTGACATACACACCTGCTGTGAGTCTTGAAGATGTTAGAGTGAGAATAGATAATTACGGGATAAAGTTTGGGCTTGGAGGTAGCAAAATGTCAAGAATGAAGAGTATGGTGATAGAACAAATCTTAGAACTGAGGAAAGCCACTTCCTGGTGGTGTCTCTGTTGAGGTATAAAAGAAGGCTAGGGATGAGAAAGGAAGAAACGATAATCTTAATAACTTGATTTTTCTTGGTGAAGTGGAAGCAAGATCATGTGCCAATCACAGGAGTCAGATTTAACCAGAAACAAAGGAATTAGCCAGCAATGTGACTGCAGTAATGCCCTCTATGTTCTGGGGTCTTCCCTGCGATTTTTCAGCTAACTAGCAATTAAGCGAGACCACATGGCTAGACCTGACCCATAATATGTGAGCATACGTGACTTCTGTTTCCTCCATGATGAAACGCTGGACAGCTGGGGTGCCACCTTCAGCCTTCTCTTGCCCTGCCACAGCACCCCTGGGAGCCACATGGTGATATGGTGGCATTCCAAGATGAACAAAGGTAGACCCTAAGTTAGTGCATCGAGGAGAGCCCAGCCAATAGGCGTGGCCATCACGTAACTGAGCTACGGACTGTTCTACAATTTTGAGGTTTATTTGCTAGGGCAGTGGAGCTTATCCTCTCTAGATCCCCACTCAGGGTCCAGCTAAAGTTACTCTACATTTGTAGCGAGGCAGACCAAGGAAGCACCTTTGGTTTCGCCTGACACATGTCTCCTAGATCTCTGCAATTAGATGAAACTCTAAGACAGAGCCTGTGTCTCGCACACATCTCGGAAGGACCTAACAGCCTTTTACAAAGATTCCCTGACTGTGAAAACAGATGGAAGAAAGTCAGAAATTGACCTTTGGGAATTCTCATGCTTCATAAAGAGCAGAGAAGAAATCTTAGACCGTTTCAATTAGAAAAATAAGGCGGTGGTCTAAAGAAATAACTGAATTTTCAGGGTCATCATATTCATTGTGTTCAATAACAGTGAAGCAATTGTGTAGCATGAGTTCCCACAGGCAAAACTTCGGTTTAAGTATCAGACCAGGGGCCGGGACACTGACTCAGACGCCGCACCGATTTTAAAAGTTATAGTTACTGCTCAGGGGTTCCCCCAAATATTTTGATCAACTATACAGTTTCAAAGCAACTGTAGATGTGAGTCCTGGATATGCTACAGTCTCGGGGAACATTTCAAAAATAACAAAATCATCATGGAATCAAGACGTTTTCAAGATGATCTTCGGGTATCATAGAACAGTATTTGGAAAAATAAAGCAGCTCCTGCCAACAACATTGATGTTAGGTCAACAGGTTCCCCATCGTTAAGTGCTCACAAAACTCAGGGGAGAGGACATGGAGAAAATACAAGTAACAGCCTAAGAAATCACCACCACGAGTAGAATTTCAGAATGCTGTGATAGACACAGCAGTTTAGTACTTAAAAGAGTGAACTGAAATAAACCCACAATTTTTTGATTATGGAAGACAATAATAACAATTAACATTTGTACAGCATTTGGTAATAAAAAGTATTTTTCGGTAGATCATGCCACTTCTTTCTTACAACAAATGTCTGGGGTAGGCTAAATTTTTAGTTCTGGTTGCCGTAAAGCAAACCAGAGGCTGCAGATACCGTGGACTTTCTATTGTAGTCACCCTGGCAGGAATTAGTCGTCAGAGTGGGTGTTACACCGAACCCCATCTGCTGCTTGAGCAAAAGTTGAGTAGAAGCATGGAAGGGTCAGCAGGACCAGAAGAATTCCCTGGATACCCCCTCCTCTGTTCTGTCCAGTCTATTGGTGGGATCTTTGCAGTGTGGTGGCCCAAGGCTAGGGAGACAGTGACTACCTAACCGTAGATGATCTAGGGTATGACGGAGTCACATGGCTTCTTAGACGCACCTGACGTTATTTGTGTTTTTCGAGGGGAGATCTAAAGATGGAAGAGGAGTTTGCTTATGCCACAGGCTGAACCTGATTGAGTGTAAGCTTTGAATGTTTTTGAACTCCTTATGGAGGCTTCAAGTACTTTGTGCCTTCTGAAAAGTGGAATCTTAAAACTACCCTTAAGGTTTGCTATCTCTTTGTTCTAGGAAAAGACCATTGAGTAGGCTCCTCAGTTAGGCAGAGGTAATTTGGGGGCAAAGTCTACAAGGAAGTAAGCAGTATGTGTTGGTCAGCAGGTGGGTGCTGCATCTTTTAGCACATTTCTCTTACCAAGATGCAAAATTTCTAAGTTTAGATTAATGGTGCAGTTGAACTAATTGGTTGTTCTACCCAGGCTCTGTTCTATCACTGGTGCTCACAGCCTTGTGGTTTCTTCACTGTTTGTCCACAGAAGAAACAGAACCGTGGTAGAAAGGTAAGGGAAGAATTCTCTTCTTGGTGGCAGAAAGCTTGGAAAGGAGTCAGGAAGAATTTGGGGAAGTTCATTGGGGATTGGATTGTAGTTCTGTCCTAGATAATGTTATTTAACAGTGACTAGCCCAGGCTTTGGTAAGCCTATCTACTGATATGGAGCTCTAACAGTGTTTTCTTAAAGCCTTAGGTCTGAACACACCTGTGGAAAGGGTGGCATATGTCCTAAAGGAAAGAATGTTTTTATTGTCACTCATCCTGGACAAGGTGGTCCTAGGAATGAAATGAGGATGCTGACCTTAGATTGGGTTAAGAAAGAACTTTTGGCCAGCATTCTGAATTAAAATGATGGGGGACAAGGGGAAGGGATGTCGATCCTTTTGTGTGGGAGTGAGCTGGGCACTAAAAAGGGAGGTGGTCCAATGAAGGACCTGAGGCTGGGTATGACTCATATAGTAGCTATCTCTGTTAACATCTACATATTATTATTTGCATTAATAATAGTATTTCTATGGCACTCTTTTTCCTTTTGCTCCGAATCTTCAGTATCATCTTGTGAAAAGTTATAGTCTCCCTTCTGTTGTGAGTAAGGAATTTCTGAGGACCAGCCTGTGCCAGGCTTGGCATTGAGTACAAGAGGGAAGGAGGAGTGGTGGGAACTCACTGATGTGCCTGGTGGATTGGTGGCCACCAAACGGTGGTCAACAGAAGAGGCAGAAGCCTGAAGGCCTGGAGACAAGGTGGGAGCAGAGGAATGAAGCCTCCGAGTCTGTGACCCAAGGATGCTCCAAAACCAATGGGCAGAGAAAGTTTGGCCAATCAAGTGAATAGGGCTGTACTTAGAAATGGGGTAGATTAAAACCATTTCTGTCAAGAAAAATGTATGGGAAGAACAATGAGTCCAATGGTTGGTTATTATTATTCTGCTGAGAAATATGGGGTAAAATCATAGCAAGTTCATTTTTAAACTACATTTATAAGAGAGATAAATTATAAGAAAACAATCAGGACTTAATATTTTCTAGCATGTGTTCTAGCAATTCTGTGTCTAGAAAAATTACTTGAGACACTGCAAAATCTTAAGTCAACGTTTTAAATGCTTTTTTGTCTATGCTTACTAAGATTAGAAAGTAAACTAATATATGCTACAAACTTTTTTATGACAATTGTTAAAATATAATGGTAATGTGATCAACAGGAACTATTTGTTGTGAAATGTGCAGGACTTGTTATAATTTTTCCAGATCTAAGACAAAGTGTGTTCCGGCTTTATAAACAAAGAAACTTTATTTTGTGACTACTAATTATGCTTCACACCTGGCAAGCTCTGAGGTAAAATGAGGCATAGGAGAAAATTTGGATCGTACATCTTCCCCTTGTTAGGGAAAATATTCCTAGTAGGGGAAAAATACCCCCAAAGACAGATTCTGCTGATGGAATTAGTAGCCATCTTATATTATCCCCACCAGTGTCACAAGAGTTGGATGGCTTTGTACAACTTTTCAAGCCAACTCAAGCTCAATTTGTTCTTCCTTAAAATGGTGCTAATCCTAGTGCTACCTCCCAGTGGTAAGAACTAAGTGAAGAGATTCAGAGCATGTGCCACCCAGTGAGTGCTCAGTAAATATCTGCTCTTGTTCCAGCATTATCGTCTGGTCAAAGGCACTTCTATGACTCACAGCAGCTTGCACATATCCTCTTTCACTTACACTGTAGTTATGATCATATAACCTATGTTGTGGACAGACTTTTCCAGAGCATTCAGTTTACCTATGGAAGACACTGCCCTTCCCTAAAAAATTCTGATCACTTGATAATCTTTATCATCATAAATTGTAATTCCCCCCCTGGAGTTAGATGGATATTTCCAAAGGTAGCAGAGGCTTCTATCTTAAGGGCGATGCTAGGAATTTGCATACCATGCCCCTAAACTGAGGAACATGCTCACGCAGACATGTATTGGCAAGGTATTTTTAAGGGATGGTCTATGTGTTCTGTCTGAACGAGTGAAATGAATCCTCATCAGAGCAGGGAATGCTTACAGAGAAAGGAGAAGAAGAAGCAGTGTAACTACTTGCAGCTCCCTGCAGAGGCCCAAAAGTCTGACTCTGTGAAGCCCTCCTGGCTTCCCCACCAGCTGCCCCCATGACTTTGGCAGAGCCACACAGGGCGTGGACCCAAGAGCTTGCCAACACAATAGCATGGTTATCCTGGCACAGAAGCTGGTGTTGCGCATTGGCACACTACTTTAAAAGAACTGGAAAGCAAAAGCAGATGTGAGTTTTGACCTATGTTCCAGGAGTTGGGAAAGGCAAGCATGCAGGAGAGGGGAAAACACTTGTTTTATTTCAAGCAAGCAAAGTGTACAACTACTCACAGTAGTGTTTTGCTCAATGGATGCTTTTATAAGTGAACCAGATCTCACATGTCACATTCTTTCCTCCCCAGTGTATTGATTTGGTTTGGGGTATTTTGAGAAACTTGTATGGAATCAGAAGAGACCCCGAATCGCTAAGGAAATATTGAAAAACAAAAATAAAACTGGTAGCATCTCACTACCTGATTTCAAGCTTTACTACAAAGCTGTGGTCACCAAGACAGCATGGTACTGGCATCAAAACAGACACATAGACCAATGGAACAGAGTAGAGAGCCCAGATATGGACCCTCAACTCTATGG